>BMAO01029428.1:0-268069 GCA_019973975.1 Trichonephila clavata | reverse complement strand
CACCACCAGGTCCAGCACCGCCAGGTCCAGCACCACCGGGTCCAGAGCCACCAGGTCCGTATCCACCAGGTCCAGAACCGCCAGGTCCAGAACCACCAGGTCCGTATCCACCAGGTCCAGAGCCTCCAGGTCCATATCCACCAGGTCCAGAACCGCCAGGTCCGTATCCACCAGGTCCAGAACCGCCAGGTCCATATCCACCAGGTCCAGAACCACCAGGTCCGTATCCACCAGGTCCAGAACCTCCAGGTCCATATCCACCAGGTCCAGCACCGCCAGGTCCGTATCCACCAGGTCCAGTACCACCGGGACCAGAGCCACCGGGTCCGTAACCTCCAGGTCCAGCTCCACCGGGTCCATAACCTCCGGGTCCAGCTCCACCAGGTCCTACACCTGCAGGTCCAAAAAAATACGATTTCAAGTTCAAAAAGGGGCAAAAAAGTAATATACGAAATGAGAAAAAAATGGTTTTTAGCGGATAACGCAACACAAATCGTCCACGGGAAAATTTGGAATTATCCCTTCAATTGAACTCCAAGCGATAGAACAGAATTTAGGATATATCAGACTTTGGCAGAAGTAAATTTTATTTCTCATTTATCTGCCCGCTCTTGAGAAGAGTGAGTTGCCGATCGCTCAGAAACGAGGAAACGTGACACGGTTTTCTATATAAATATCCTCTTCCAGTTAAATGCACTCCCTAATAATATAAGTCTGGTCAGTGAGTGAGTGAGAGAATATTAACGTCGCACTGATTAGCAACACGAGGGCTTTTGGCGACGGTCCGCGTAATTTATAAGTCTGGTCAGATCTGTAACTTAAATTGTGATATTTTCGTGGAACCATTCATCGATTAAAAATAATCTTTTCTATCTTTTTACACTTTAAAAGTAAACTATTTACTTCTTTCTTCGTTAAAAAGGTCCCCAAGTGATTAAAAATTCACCTGGTTCAAAATGTGAGATAGAATTTCAAAATTTTAACATTTTTGCAAGAAATATATCTAAGAAATTTCAGATGATCACAACTCCAAATGGTTTAGACCGGAACGAAAATGAGAATTTATATCTTTGTTTATATACTTATATGAAAATCGAAAATGAAGGCTCCTCAAATAAGACTTTCGTACTGATCTGTCTAAAATATTAAAGCCTTCCTGTATCGTGTCAAAAAGACAAACGTTCAAAGTTGCGAAGAGGCGTTTGCAAGAATAATCAACATCGACAAATCACTTACGTGCTGCAATCGGCTGCCATTTGTCTTTCCATTTGGTTTCTTAGGTTTAGAACATGAGAAGTTAAGAAATGCTAGATAACATATATTCAAAAACTCCTTTGACATAGAAGATATTAGTCGCGATAAGCATAGGAGCATCCAAAAAGATTTTAACTTATTAAAAGGGGCCAGACAGAAATTGCCGGTATTTAAAACTTTGGGAGGCAGCACTGAGATCCCAGATGCTGATGAAAATGATATTTATTTTCCTCTCAAAAACCCTAAAAGATTTAATGCGTCCCAAATCAGAATATATAAATAAGTAATCTAACCTGTTTGGTTGAGTTTCAGACAGGTGTTTGAACTCTTCATGCTTTATAATTTCATTTCATATACATATAGAAAGACCGAACATGTTGCACTTTTTATGGTGTTGATTTCGAAGGATTCGAAATAGTCTTGTTTAATATTTGTGAGTTTTTGATGCAGGAAATGAAAATTTTAGGGCGTATGTTCTAGGAGTCTATCTAGCCTTAAAAATTCGTTGCTTCGCCTTTTGAGCCTCAGCAAAAGAAGATTATATCACAACGTTAGCCTATCGCCATCTTTCATTTTTCACTTTAGTGGCGTAAATGAATATGAATGTTACGCGTCTCAAAAAGAAGAGAAATGGTTGTTACCTCCTGGTCCATAGGGTCCGCCAGCACCACCTGGCCCTTCTCCTCCAGGTCCATAGGGTCCACCTGGTCCGTATGGTCCACCAGCACCACCCGGTCCGTAGGGTCCACCTGGTCCATATGGTCCACCTGCACCACCAGGTCCGTATGGTCCTCCAGCACCACCGGGACCTTCACCTCCAGGTCCGTATGGTCCTCCAACACCACCGGGTCCTTCACCTCCAGGTCCGTATGGTCCACCAGCACCACCGGGTCCTCCGGAACCACCAGGTCCATATGCTCCACCAGGTCCGTATGCTCCACCTGGTCCATATGCTCCACCAGGTCCATAAGGTCCTCCAGCGCCGCCTGCACCTCCGGGTCCGGAACCACCAGGTCCGTAAGGTCCACCAGCACCACCAGGTCCTACGCTTCCTGGTCCGGAGCCACCAGGTCCAGAACCACCAGGTCCTACGCCTCCTGGTCCAGAGCCACCAGGTCCAACGCCTCCTGGTCCAGCACCACCGGGTCCGGAACCTCCAGCACCAGAACCACTAATTGTTAATTCTTCTGAAATCGTTATCGGGCCATCTGCACCATCAATTGTAATATCCAAGTCTTCTATGATTGTTGTACCACCGGATCCTCCTGCTCCACCTGCTCCTCCTGCTCCACCTGCTCCTCCTGCTCCACCTGCTCCTCCTGAACCTCCTGCTCCTCCAGCACCACCAGAACCACCACGTCCAGCACCACCAGGTCCAACTCCTCCAGGTCCAGAACCACCGGGTCCAGCACCACCGGGTCCAGCACCACCGGTCCAGATCCACCAGGTCCGTATCCACCAGGTCCAGAACCGCCAGGTCCAGAACCACCAGGTCCGTATCCACCAGGTCCAGAGCCTCCAGGTCCATATCCACCAGGTCCAGAACCGCCAGGTCCGTATCCACCAGGTCCAGACCTCCAGGTCCATATCCACCAGGTCCAGAACCGCCAGGTCCGTAACCACCAGGTCCAGAACCGCCAGGTCCATATCCACCAGGTCCGTATCCACCAGGTCCAGAACCTCCAGGTCCATTCCACCAGGTCAGAACCGCCAGGTCGTAACCACCAGGTCCGTATCCACCAGGTCCAGAGCCACCGGGTCCGTAACCTCCAGGTCCAGCTCCACCGGGTCCATAACCTCCGGGTCCAGCTCCACCAGGTCCTACACCTGCAGGTAAAAAAAAATAGAATTTCAAGTTCAAAAAGGGGCAAAAAATGATATACGAAATGAGAAAAAAATAGTTTTTATCGGATACCGCAACACAAATCGTCCACGGGAAAAATTGGAATTATCCCTTCAATTGAACTCCAAGCGATAGAACAGAATTTAGGATATATCAGACTTTGGCAGAAGTAAATTTTATTTCTCATTTATCTGCCCGCTCTTGAGAAGAGGGAGTTGCCGATCGCTCAGAAACGAGGAAACGTGACACGGTTTTCTATATATAAATATCCTCTTCCAGTTAAATGCACTCCCTAATAATATAAGTAAGTCTGTTCAGATCTATAACTTAAATTGTGATATTTTCGTGGAACCATTCATCGATTAAAAATAATCTTTCCTTTCCTTTTACACTTTAAAAGTAAACTATTTACTTCTTTCTTCGTTAAAAAGGTCCCCAAGTGATTAAAAATTCACCTGGTTCAAAATGTGAGATAGAATTTCAAAATTTTAACATTTTTGCAAGAAATATATCTAAGAAATTTCAGATGATCACAACTCCAAATGGTTTAGAACGGAACGAAAATGAGAATTTATATCTTTGTTTATGTACTTATATGAAAATCGAAAATGAAAGCTCCTCAAATAAGACTTTCGTACTGATCTGTCTAAAATATTAAAGCCTTCCTGTATCGTGTCAAAAAAGACTAACGTTCAAAGTTGTGATGAGGCGGTTGCAAGAATAATCAACATCGACAAATCACTTACATGCTGCAATCGGCTGCCAATTGTCTTTCCATTTGGTTTCTTAGGTTTAGAACATGAGAAGTTAAGAAATGCTAGATAACATATATTCAAAAACTCCTTTGACATAGAAGATATTAGTCGCGATAAGCATAGGAGCATCCAAAAAGATTTTAACTTATAAAAAGGGGCCAGACAGAAATTGCCTGTTTTTAAAACTTTGGGAGGCAGCACTGAGATCCCAGATGCTGATGAAAATGATATTTATTTTCCTCTCAAAAACCCTAATAAGATTTAATGCGTCCCAAATCAGAATATATAAATAAGTAAGCTAACCTGTTTGGTTGAGTTACAGACAGGTGTTTGAACTCTTCATGCTTTATAATTTCATTTCATATACATATAGAAAGACCGAACATGTTGCACTTTTTATGGTGTTGATTTCGAAGGATTCGAAATAGTCTTGTTTAATATTTGTGAGTTTTTGATGCAGGAAATGAAAATTTTAGGGCGTATGTTCTAGGAGTCTATCTAGCCTTAAAAATTCGTTGCTTCGCCTTTTGAGCCTCAGCAAAAGAAGATTATATCACAACGTTAGCCTATCGCCATCTTTCATTTTTCACTTTAGTGGCGTAAATGAATATGAATGTTACGCGTCTCAAAAAAGAAGAGAAATGGTTGTTACCTCCGGTCCATAGGGTCCGCCAGCACCACCTGGCCCTTCTCCTCCAGGTCCATAGGGTCCACCTGGTCCGTATGGTCCACCAGCACCACCCGGTCCGTAGGGTCCACCTGGTCCATATGGTCCACCTGCACCACCAGGTCCGTATGGTCCTCCAGCACCACCGGGACCTTCACCTCCAGGTCCGTATGGTCCTCCAACACCACCGGGTCCTTCACCTCCAGGTCCGTATGGTCCACCAGCACCACCGGGTCCTCCGGAACCACCAGGTCCATATGCTCCACCAGGTCCGTATGCTCCACCTGGTCCATATGCTCCACCAGGTCCATAAGGTCCTCCAGCGCCGCCTGCACCTCCGGGTCCGGAACCACCAGGTCCGAAAGGTTCACCAGCACCACCAGGTCCTACGCCTCCTGGTCCATAACCACCAGGTCCTACGCCTCCTGGTCCGGAGCCACCAGGTCCAGAACCACCAGGTCCAGAACCACCAGGTCCTATGCCTCCTGGTCCAGAGCCACCAGGTCCAACGCCTCCTGGTCCAGCACCGCCGGGTCCGGAACCTCGAGCACCAGGGCCACCAATTGTTAATTCTTCGGAAATCGTTATTGGGCCATCAGCACCTCCAACTGTAATATCCAAGTCTTCTATGATTGTTGTACCACCGGATCCTCCCGCTCCACCTGCACCTCCAGCTCCACCAGCCCCTCCAGCGCCACCAGCACCTCCAGCTCTTCCACGTCCTGATCCACCACGTCTTGCTCCTCCACGTCCAGCTCCAACAGATCCAACAGCACCAGGTCCAGAACCACCTGGTCCAACACCACCAGTTCCTGCCCCTCCAGCTCCAGCCCTTCCTGGCCCAGCTCCTCCGGGCCCAGTTCCTCCGGTTCCAGCTCCTCCGGGTCCAGCTCCTCCGGGTCCAGCTCCTCCGGGTCCAGCTCCTCCGGGTCCAGCTCCTCCGGGTCCAGCACCTCCGGGTCCAGCTCCTCCGGGTCCAGCTCCTCCAGGTCCTGCTCCTCCAGATCCAGGTCCGTAGCTTCCTGGTCCGTAAATTCCAGATCCGGCACCACCAGTTCCAACACCTGCAGAAGGAAGAAAAAAGAATTAAGTCTGAGTGTAGAAAAGACAAAACAATTTTGGAATCAACTAACATTAGTCTATTCCTTTTCCCTTACTAATCGGCAAAGGGTGTGACTTAAAATATCCATTTATCGTGTTGTGAAAGAATTAAATGTGCCTTTATAATTTTGACAGAGTAAGACTTTCGTTTTCGTTTCCCAGGTTATAGGAGGAGTCAATTTTTGATCGGTCGTAAAGCAAGAAATATGACATGGTTTTTTAAAGTACCCCTGAATCTTTTTATGAATTAGATACACTCACCAATAACATGTCTGATCAGTTCTGTATTTTCAATTGATTTCTTTGTGTAAGAGTTCTTCAATGTGTGTGTGAAGTATCTTTTTCCTTTACTCTTTTGCAATTTAAAACATGCAATTTACATTAATAAGTGTACTTCAATCAAGAATCTTTTTCCTTTACTTCTACAATTTAAAACATGCAATTTAATTTTAATTATTTTGTAATGAAAAGAAGAGGGGAAAATTTAAAAATTTACACGATTTAAGGCATGAAATCAAATTTCAAAAGTGTTTCCTTTTTTAAGGGAAAAATATAAGAAGTCTAAATTGATATATCAACTCCAGAAGGAAAAGTATTTGAAATATTATAGATGAGAATTGATTTCTCTATTTATTTATATATTTATGAGAGTCAAAACGAAACACTCCTCGATTGAAACATTCCTACTAATCCAGCAGAAATTCATATTTCTAAAAATCTATCTCTATCAAGTGAAAGAGAAATATTGATAAAACTGCGATGTGTCGCAGTTGAAAGAATAACTAGTATCTAGTTGTCAAATGATGTATCTACTGGAATCCACTGTCAATTGTCTTTCATTTTGGTTTGTTAGTTTTAGAATATGAGAAGTTAAGAAATTTTAAGAAGGTTCAAATTAGAAATTCATTTCTTAAAAACGGCCAAGCATTTTAATTGGACCGAAATCAGAAAAAAGAAATTAAGCTGAACTGTTAATGTAAAAATTATAAGCCATTCGGGACTCGTGAGACACGGACATGTGTTTGAACGATTCATGCTGTAAACTTTTATATCATATGCATAGAGAGGACGTGTGGAATTCAAGGAAATTCTAGAGTTGATTTCGAAAGATTAAAAATTATCATGTGTGCTTACAATTTTCTTGTATGGTTCACACGGAAAATAGAAAATTTGGTGCAATGGTCTCGAAGTATATGGAGCTTTAGAAATTCGATGCTGTGCCTTGTGCGCCTCACCAAAAGAAAGCTACTTTATAAGTCTTTCTTATAATATAATCCTATCACATTCCTTCATTTTTTATTAAATAGTTGTACTTCAATATGATGTATCCGCGTGTATTTGTGAGATAAAAAAATATATGTCTGTTACCTCCTGGTCCATAGGGTCCTCCAGAACCACCTGACCCTTCACCTCCTGGTCCATATGGGCCACCAGCACCACCTGGTCCATTGGGTCCACCAGCACCACCTGGTCCGTAGGGTCCACCAGCACCACCTGGTCCGTAGGGTCCACCAGCACCACCTGGTCCGTAGGGTCCACCAGCACCACCTGGTCCGTAGGGTCCACCAGCACCACCTGGTCCGTAGGGTCCACCAGCACCACCTGGTCCGTAGGGTCCACCAGCACCACCTGGTCCGTAGGGTCCACCAGCACCACCTGGTCCGTAGGGTCCACCAGCACCACCTGGTCCGTAGCCTCCACCACCACCTGGTCCGTAGGGTCCACCAGCACCACCTGGTCCGTAGGGTCCACCAGCACCACCTGGTCCGTAGGGTCCACCAGCACCACCTGGTCCGTAGGGCCCACTAGCACCACCAGGTCCGTATGCTCCACCAGGTCCATAAGGTCCCCCAGCACCACCTGCACCTGGGCCGGAACCACCAGGACCAATGCCTCCTGGTCCAGAACCACCAGGTCCTACGCCTCCTGGTCCAGAACCACCAGGTCCTACGCCTCCTGGTCCTGAACCACCAGGTCCTACGCCTCCTGGTCCTGAACCACCAGGTCCTACGCCTCCTGGTCCAGCACCACCGGGTCCGGAACCTCCAGCCCCGGGACCACTAATTGTTAATTCTTCTGAAATTGTTATTGGGCCATCACCACCATCAACTGTAATATCCAAGTCTTCTATGACTGTTGTACCACCGGATCCTCCTCCACCTGCACCTCCAGCTCCACCAGCTCCTCCAGCTCCACCCGCTCCACCAGCACCTCCTACTCCACCACGTCCTTTTCCACCTCTTCTTGCACCTCCACGTCCTACTCCACCGGTTCCAGTACCACCGGGTCCGGCTCCTCCAGGTCCGGCTCCTCCAGGTCCGGCTCCTCCAGGTCCGGCTCCTCCAGGTCCGGCTCCTCCAGGTCCAGCTCCTCCAGGTCCGGCTCCTCCAGGTCCGGTTCCTCCAGGTCCGGTTCCTCCAGGTCCGGCGCCTCCAGGTCCGGCTCCTCCAGGTCCGTAACCTCCTGGTCCAGCTCCTCCAGGTCCGTAACCTCCTGGTCCAGCTCCTCCAGGTCCGGAACCTCCTGGTCCAGCTCCTCCAGGTCCGTAACCTCCCGGTCCAACTCCGCCTGGCCCGTAACCTCCAGGTCCAGCTCCGCCTGGTCCGTAACCTCCTGTACCGGCTCCACCAGGTCCTACACCTGCAGATAAAAAAAAAGAATTCAGTCTCAATATAGAAGGACAAAACAACTTCGGAATAAACTAACATTAGTCTATCTTCTTCCCCACACTAATATGTGAAGGGAAAAATTTAAAATATACCTTCATCGGTGTAAGAGAATTAATTGATATTTTTTGACTTTGACAAAAGAAGACTTTCATATTTATTCGTTATTTCCCAGGATATGGTAGGAGGAAATTTTTGACTACTCAGAAAGCAAGTAATAAGACTTGGTTTAAAAAAGCACTCCAGAAGCTTTTTCTGAATTAAATGCCACTCATCAATAACATAATTCTGATCAGTTCTGTATTTTCAATTGATTTATTAGTGGAGGAGTACCTTAATAAAGAATATTTTTTTCTTTTCTTTTACGAATTAAAACATGCAATTTAATTTAATTAATTTTTATGATTAGACGCTTGAAGAAATTAAATATTGACGTGGTTTAAAACAAGAAATGAAATTTCAAAATTTGGCTTTTTTAAGGGTATATGTATAAGAAATCTAAATTCACACATATCCCAAATCAAGAAGTAAAATTTTTGAAACATATTAGATGAGAATCTATATCTGTATTTATGTTAATATATGAAAGTTGAAACGGAACGCTCTTGGATTGAAATATTCCTACGGGGGATCCAGCAGAAATTCATGTTTATTAAAGCCTTTCTCTATCGAGCCAAAAACGAGAAAAATTCAATTTTGCAATAAGGAGGTCCAAAGAATAATTAGTATCATGTTGTCAAATAATGTATTTACTTGATACCGCCGTCAGTTATATTTTAGTTCGGTTTGTTTTAGCTGTAGAATATTAGAAGATAAGAGGTTCAAGTAACCAAGAAGTTTTAAATTAAAGGAAATCAAAATGATAAGAAAAATTCCCCTCTCATAAAAAGGCCAAACGTTTTAATTGGATCCAAATTTAAAAAAAAAGAAATTAAACTAATTTATAAATAGTAAAATTATAGGCTATTATGCTAATACGTGAGACATAGACTCGTGTTGGAACGCTTCACGGTGTAAAATTTCAGTTTATATACGTAGAGAGAAAGTGTAGAATTCATGAAGATTCTAGAGTTGATTACGAAAGATTAGAAATGATCCTTGGTTAGCATTTGTATGATTTTGATTTAGGAATTAGAGAATCAAGCTCAAAGGTCTTGAAGGATAATGAGCTTTAGAAAGTCGATGCTTTACTTTACCATCAACAAAAGGTTAGCTTCTAAGTGTGTCTTAATGTAAGGCTTGCGCTTTCTTTCATTTTTCTTTAAGGATTTACTTCTATATAAATGTTCCGCGTGTAATTGCGTGATTTAAAGGAGATGGTTGTTACCTCCTGGTCCATAGGGTCCACCAGTGCCACCTGGTCCGTAGGGTCCACCAGCACCACCTGGTCCATAGGGTCCTCCAGCACCACCTGGTCCATAGGGTCCCCCTGCACCACCTGGTCCGTAGGGTCCACCAGCACCACCTGGTCCGTAGGGTCCACCAGTACCACCTGGTCCGTAGGGTCCACCAGCACCACCTGGTCCGTAGGGTCCACCAGCACCACCTGGTCCGTAGGGTCCACCAGCACCACCTGGTCCGTAGGGTCCACCAGCACCACCGGGGCCACCAGAACCACCAGGTCCGTATGCTCCACCAGGACCGTAAGGTCCTCCAGCGCCACCAGTTCCTACGCCTCCTGGTCCAGAACCTCCAGGTCCAGAACCGCCAGGTCCGACGCCTCCTGGTCCAGAACCGCCAGGTCCGACGCCTCCTGGTCCAGAACCTCCTGGTCCTGCGCCTCCTGGTCCAGAACCTCCTGGTCCTGTGCCTCCTGTTCCAGAGGCACCAGTTCCTACGCTTCCTGGTCTTGATCCACCAGGTCCTTTCTTTCCTGGTCTTGATCCACCAGATCCTTTGCCTCCTGGTCTTGATCCACCCGGACTTACGCCACCTGATCCAGAACCTCCAGCACCAGTTCCACCAATTGTTAATTCTTCTGAAATCGTTATCGGGCCATCTGCACCGTCAATTGTAATATCCAAGTCTTCTATTATTGTTGTACCGCCGGCACCTCCTGCTCCACCAGCGCCTCCAGCTCCACCAGCGCCTCCAGCTCCACCTCGTCCAGATCCACCAGGTCCGGCACCTCCAGGTCCGTATCCACCAGGTCCTACTCCACCAGGTCCGGCACCTCCAGGTCCGTATCCACCAGGTCCTGCTCCACCAGGTCCGGCACCTCCAGGTCCGTATCCACCAGGTCCGGCACCTCCAGGTCCTGTTCCACCAGGTCCGGCACCTCCAGGTCCATATCCACCAGGTCCGGCACCTCCAGGTCCATATCCACCAGGTCCGGCACCTCCAGGTCCAGATCCACCAGGTCCGGCACCTCCAGGTCCTTCCACCAGGTCCGCACCTCCAGGTCCTGCTCCACCAGGTCCGACACCTCCAGGTCCGACACCTCCAGGTCCGTATCCACCAGGTCCGTATCCACCAGGTCCAGTTCCACCAGGTCCGTATCCACCAGGTCCTGCTCCACCAGGTCCAGCTCCACCAGGTCCGGCACCTCCCGGTCCGTATCCACCAGGTCCGGCACCCCCAGGCCCATAACCACCAGGTCCGTAACCTCCAGTTCCAGATCCTCCAGGTCCGTAACCTCCAGGTCCAGCTCCACCAGGTCCGCCTCCACCAGGTCCGCCTCCTCCAGGTCCTACACCTGCAGAACGAAGAAAAAACGAATTCAATTTTAAGGTATCGTACGACTTGCGATAGCTTTTTTGAAAAAATGGAGATATGTTGATTTCTTGTGGCTTTTCGATTTGTTTAGTACATTTTAAGAAAGATATGCTAAAATTAAGAAGTTAAAAAGAAATTATTAGAACTGAAATAGGAAATAATGTGTAGAAATTCATAAAAAAGAACATGAAAGAACACCTGCAGAACGAAGAAAAAAACGAATTCTCTCAATTTTACGGTATCGTACGACTTGCGAGAGCTTCATGTATCAACATGAACGCGGCCCATTCTGCGCCGGAAGTTTATAAACTAATTCTTAATTTTTCAATTTTGATGTATTGCTATGTTTTTAATTTTTAAAATGACTTTTAGGATATGAGATATATTTAATTTAACAAAAAGTAAAGCACTTCATCTTAGTTATTATATGAAATTGCTTAAAAAAACAGTGATTATATGCACATAGAGGACTGTAAATTTTGTAATAATAAAAAAAGTGATTGGTAAATCTGGAGGTTGAAACACGTGTACTATTATACAGAACATACACAATATTTTATAGTTAATTATTTTCAAAACTTTTTTAGCAATCGCTGGCCTCGTTTGAGCATTTCCAAAAATAAACACACATTTCGAGAAAAACGCGTTTTAATGTATGACATCTTGCTTTAAGTTATGTCATCTGCTTTTTCTGAAACACTTGTAGATTTCGTTCTAATGAACGGAAAATAATGAAGTGGGTATTTTTATAAAGTTAATCAAATGACCTTTAAAATAAAGTCATAAAAAATCTGTCACTTTTAGGCAAAATTTATAATTTTTAGGTAGTCGGATACCTTAATATAGGAGAACAAAACAACTGTGGAATCAGCTAACATTAATCTATTCCCTGACCCACTTAAATCGGCCAAGGGAAAATCTACCCGATCTCTCAGGTAGCAGGAAATATGACAAGGATTTTAGAAGTACGCTACACTCATTCTTTATTTAATACACTCAGTAATAATAAATGTCTGATCATGTCTGTATCTTATATTAATTTATTTATAAGCGACCCTTTAATGAATTAATAGTTTTTGTTTTGTTTTGCAATGTATAAGAGGACTATTTACTTATTTTTTTCTTTAATTGACGCCAAAGACTTTAAAGGGTATATTTACGCGTGTAAACACGGAAACGAAAGGAGCTGTTTGTTACCTCCGGGTCCATAGGCTCCACCTGCACCACCAGGTCCAACTCCGCCTGGGCTGGTTGGTCTCCCTGCACCACTTGGTCCGTATGGCTCACCTGTACCTCCTGGTCCGTTAGAGACACCAGATGCAGGTCCTCTAGTTGCACCAGATCCTCCAGCACCACCAGGACCGGATCCACCAGGGGCGATACCACCAGGGCTAGATCCACCTGCACCAATACCGCTAGGACGAGATGCACTAGGTCCACTGCCACTAGGACCGGAGGCACTAGGTCGAACGCCCCCTGAACCTGAGCCACTTGGTGCGTATCCAGTTGGTGCATATCCACCTGTTCCACTAGGTCCTGTACCTAAGGATACAAGAAAAAAATTTTAGCTCACTTTATTACAAGAAAAACATTCCTTAAAATTCTTATATTTCTCCATATATTCACCAATGTCCTCCAATCACCAAGATAGGCGTTTGAACTATATCCTCAATTGAACTTCGCCCATAAATGAGAGCTTTTTCTTAACTTTATCAAAAGAATCTACATATACCTTCTTACTTTTCATTTCCTGCAGAACGAATGTGAAATTTGTTGTTTCTGAGGAATATTTCTCAGAGACAATAAAAAAAACAACGTAATTCTTCGACGTTATATTATTGTAATAAATGTTGTCATCCGCCCTGAAATCATATTGGGTTGAAAAAATGTGGTAGATTGCATCCGGTTTAATATATAATATAAATGTATTTACTAGGAACGAGGCTTAAATGTATACATATGGTGTTTTTATTCAATAATTCGTTAAGGGGTCTACCTCCATATTTTTATGAGAAAATAATACAGATTGAATTTTCAGTCTTTCCGATTTTAGATAACTTTAAAAAATTTAGTACTCTATCTTTAACTTAGAAATTACACCGAAAAAGTAATTAAAAACTGTTTCAAATTATTTCGTTCGCGCGGAACCATTTATTCTTTGAGTTTGATCTTATAAAAAAAACTCTTTTTATCTCTCTGTATATAATTTTTTTTTGTATAAAACTGAAAAATGCAGATAATCTTTAAAGCGAATTCACTTTTTCTTATCGAAGGGCAACTGCAGATAAAAGAGGCGCTGCCTATCCATTATAATGGTTAGTGATGCTGATTGCTGTACCATAGGGCCTGGGTTCGAATCCCAAATAAGGCATGAATGTTTGTAAATGTATAGTGCCTTTGCGGAATAGGGGTACTCTAAATAGCCGACGAGCCGCAAGTCCTCTCGAGAGGTAGGTGGAAGGGGAAGAGAGGTGGGGTACCCTTGACCACCCTCAGAGTGTTTCCCCTCAAAATTTGGATGGAACAGAGCCAAACCATACTGGCACCTGTAAAGTGCTCAAAGCTGCGGCTTACGATAGATGTAAAACTAGCCCCTTACCTGAGTGAATTTAGTGGGCCCCGGTCTGACAACATCGATCAGGTGGCTTTAGGAATAACAGATAAAGAGGAATCATTTGAAGAATCCATGTTTAAGGCATTTCAATTTATTTAACTGTTTGAAAATTAAATTGAACTAAGTTTTATGCCTGAATATTTTTAATACGATGTTAAAATACTATTTTTTTGTATATTAGTTTTTTAAATGAAATTTTTCTTTACAAATAGCGAGTTTACAGGAATATATTTGATAGTTACTTATACTCTTGAAATTTCTTTTGAATTTGATCTTTAACTTCAAATGTAATACCGAAGAATTGTTAGAAAGTCATTAAGTTGATAAATTATGACTACATTTCCAAAACTGATTCCAGATTTTTTTCGATTAGTTTGTCCTTTTTTTTCTGTCTGTGCTGTAAGGATTTGTGAAGAAAATTAAATTAAAAGCAGTTCTATTTTAAATTTTGTGAATTTTATTTTTCGATTTTAAAGATATAAATTGTTTTTGTTTTTATTTTTGATGTTTATTTCATTTACCAACTCATAAACAAATATATATATAGATATTTCCACGTATTTTGGACTGCTTAAAACGTGGTATAAAAATTAAAAGTTGGATTGGATATCTGTTTTTACTTATTAATATTTCACTTGTACAGGACAGTTTTAATACTCAGCATTCGTTCAAGTGAGTGAAAACTAACATCGGCCTATTTAGCTACACGAGGACTTTTGCCAACAGATCTGATGAGCGACGAGGACAATAACTGAGCTGGAGAGCATGCCCACCCCATCTCCTTTTATTTAAAGTTTCGTTCACTAAAGTTTGCATTCTCTCTCGATAAATTTTAATCACAATTCCAAAATATTTGCTTTTAAAACTACCAATTCAAAAACTTTTCTCCCAAACTTTACAAAATTTGAGATTTAGACTAATTTTGAGGGAAACAAATGACAAAAGAAAGAAAACTGGATCAAGCATTTTTACCTGCACCGGATCCGCCAACTGTAACAGTTAGTGTTTCAGTAATTACAGGACCTCCTTGTCCTCCACCGGAGGAATAGTAATACTGCCCTGGCCCAGAAGTATCAACCTCGTTGAACTGCTCTTGAGAGAGCATTTGGATGAGGTCTTGAACTTCATGGATGAACTCTTCATTCGGGCTGCCAGTGGTAGACATCAAGGCGTTTCTCAGAGCGTTGGAGATAACGCTGGTTTTGCGTTGCACATCGGCTCCGCTGCTTTCGGCTATAACCAATTCGGCTATAGAAGAAGCAAGTGCAACCTGCATCGCTTTCGCCTTGGCCTTCGTATCATGCCGCCCTTTACCCATACTCTGGGCCTGTATGAGACTCTGAATTATGTCATCGAAGTCTTCGGCTCCTTGGGCTCCAAATTCTCCACTAGAAACAATATTGCTTACAAAAGCTCGTGCAAAAGATTCCGCTGTGTTAGGGTTCGAGAAAGGGGAGTTGACCGTAACATGAATCCCCCTCCCGTACGTCGACGCACACTGCGCTAAGAAAAGAAATATCACTGCCGAGGTAAAGCAGGCCATGACTGCTTCAGGTCAGAAGTGATCTGACTTTCGGTTCCCTTGCCTTCCCTTTTATACAAGAAACTATCACGATTTCGTGACATTCTGGTATCAGTGTCTTGCGTATGTGAGGAACAACATCTGGAGTAAAAATTGACAAAGAGAAAAAAAGTCAATCAAAAATCGTGTGTTTACACTTCTTTTCAATCTGGAATAGCTGTTTTTAGAATTTGTAATTTCATTTGGGTACATTACATACTTGATTGAATTCATGACCAAACAAAATAAAGCAATGAGACAGTTTCATTGAAATTCCTGAACATAGCATAACAAAAACATATCCAAAATAATATCATTTCAGGTGAGCAAGTAAAATGTTGGTAACGTATGATTTTTGAAAATAATAGTATTCAACTGAACGAATCGTCTAAAATTTTAAATAATTCTTAAAAATTATTTATTGATCACTTAGAACAGTGATCCCCCATTCACCGGGAGACGGACTGGTTCGCCGATCCAATAGTACTGGGCCGCGCAAGGAACATTAAATTGTTTCAATTTTATTCACTGTGATGTATTTCTCTCGGATTTGTGTGCAACTTTTTATGGAAATCATTTTACATTCCTTGTTAATTACTTTAGAATATTTTTTGGTGTAATCGTTTTTCATTCTGAAGCATCTTTAAATGCACTTGAATTAACATCATTAAAACCAAAACAGTTTAAGCATAAACAATCAGATTTCCTCTTATTGATTTGTGTGTGTCTTGTACTTTTATAATTTGAAAACTTCAGTTAAGAAAACGTTGTTGATCAGTAATTACTGCTTAGGTACACACAGAGTCATGTAAAAAATATTATTTTAAAAAAAAGTAGGCATGCATTTTGTATATTTGTTGCTTATAAATAAAAGGTGAAACTCTCATTGAAAAGAAAAAATAATGGGAAACAGCTTTTACAATTAGATTATTAAACACAGAAAAAAATTCAGATAGTGATGAATAAATATCCTTATGAAAAAAGTTCAAAATATAAAGAAACAGAAGGTAATCTGTAATTATTAACTCCTTACGTGGTTAATATTTTGCCCAAAATGTTCCGAAAAAAGGCACATTTTTTTTATTGCTTATAACTAAGCATAATACTTAATAGAATGCGAAAATGGAAGAATTTTATTTTAATTCCCAAATTTTTAAAGTGTTTTCACGCTATTTTTTTTAATTTTATAATTGTGGAACACAGAAAAACCCTAAATGTTTGCTTTTTATAAGTACACTCTGCACACATGTTATGAAGAATGTTTCGTTTATTTTAAAAGAATTAATCTTATACAAAAAAAAAGCCATGTTCTTTATTTTGTGTGTGTGTGTGAGCTTACACACATACTCACACAATTTGATGTATGGTGTAATACTAAGTCATACATTGCATTGGAGACAGAGATAATATCTTTTTTTTCTCATCTTTCCGTTTTCATTCCTTTTCATGCTACAGATCGCACATTTCCTTTCAAATCCCTGTTCTTTATCAAATATTTTCAAGAATTTAAATCGCTGCCTTCAATGAAAATTCTTGCCTTCACCACAAATATAATTCCCGATGAGAAGCATTTCAGTACCGTAGACAAACTGCATTTCTTAAAAACACTAGCACTACAATCTGACTATAGGAATTAAAAATATGTGCAAACCAAAGATAGAAAGGAGAAAATAACAGTTCCCGTACAGTGTACGGGCAAACCGGTTGTGACTAGCTACCTGTATTCTGTACAGTGTACGGGGAAACAAACCAGTTAAAGGGTTATACTTTTGCAATATTTGAAGTCAATAAATTTAATAAGGACAATTTGAGAAAATAAAGAGAAAAATATTATATTAAAGTATTTTTAATGCATTGTTTTTCTATTTTAATGATTGCTATATCTCTTTACACACAAACTATTTATTATTGTTCATAGAAAATGTGTAGAGTAATTTCAGCCCTACATTTTGTGAGATCCGTTTAAAATTCTTAGATCTAAACGTTGATACTTAATCAGTCCATGGATTTTCTCATTTTCCGGAGTTTTGCTAATCCCGATAATCCGTAATCCAAGATTTTTTAGGGCATAAATATAACTGTATTTAAGATACATTACAAACAAAGCTTATATTTTAAAAAGAGCGAAATATATAATAATGCTTACATTTAGAAGTTTTGTTTTATTGTTCTACAAATTCAATTAAATTTTCTGATTTAAAAAAAGTAAAATTATATGGTTTTGTGAATAACACTTGCTAGAAATACTTTTGAGTTTTACGAAACTCTATTATTCAGTTAATAAATTTGTCATGCGCTGAACGAAGTATTAATTTTTAATATGTAAATAATTCAAAGGAAAGAAAAAATATTTTCAAATAAAAAAACATAAAATTAAGAATAGAATTAACATATTTATTTGAGAATTGTTTCTAGTTTGATTAAAAAATGAAAGATTATGTTATCACTCTGTTTTGCACTCTTTCTTTTCCCATGTAGTAAGTTCTTAAAAATGCATAACCATTCTTTTGAATTTTTCTTAGATTTTCTTAAAACCTGTCGCTTAAATGTATCAATACTTAAAAGATAATCGACTATTCATATTACAGTAGAGTCCCGAAAACTCGGCACTTGATAACACGGCAATTCGGATAACTCGGTCGCAACCTTGCAGGTCAAATTGCCCCATGTGCAGACCCGTTCAAGGTCCCGCTTTCCGGAATGCCGAAAAATGATGGGGATGTTAACGTTGAGGACACTCTGCACGATCTCCTAAAATATTACATAATGAGAGTCTAAAGCAGTGGCTCTCAAAATTTTTAACCCATGGACCCCCTTTTATAGTCAAAACTTGCATACACACTCCTTTTAATAGTCAAAATGCCCACTGACCCCCTTTTCAAGTCAAAACTTTTCCAAGGACTTTCTAGTGAAATAGTTACAGAAATTATGAAAATAAAAAATTTATAAAAAAAAAAGTCTTGCGTTGAAGAATAATTTATTAAAATTATAAATTTTCTTTAAAATAAAATTTTAAAAATTAATGAGGCTTAATTAAACTGATGAGATATGTTATGAATGTATTTATATTTATCTTAATGTTTTGTGAGTAGTAACTCCAAACCACCAGGAACACTCATTTTAAAACGGTTATTTTTTTCATTTTTGTGATGAGGTTTAAAACGACACTGAATCCAAGTTCTACCAAATTGGAAGACGGGAATGTAGCCCAACATCTTCTGTACAATAACCCATAATGCAGGGTATAAAATTGGGATCGGTTTTTGTAACCAGAATATGTGGTATCCTTGTCAAACATTGGTTTAAGTCCCTCATTGGTGGAAATTTCACTAAGATGCCCTGTATTTGTATGGATACCTCTGTGTTTGGGATCTGAGAGAGAGTTAGTCAACGCGCAAAAGGGGGCAACGCCCGGTCAGGAACATTGTCAAAACTCTTTTTTTATATAAATCTTACGTGGACCCCCTGGAACCCCCAAATCAATTTTAATTTTTCAAGGACCTCCTGAACAATGTCGCGGATCCCTGGAGTCCGTAGGGATGAATTCGGGAATTACTAATCTAAATGTTGCCGAAACCGCCCTTCAGTGATTTGAACAAGGTGCATCGAGAATGGATTTATTGTTCCTTAGTTGTGAATATCAGTGCTGCGCCCAAACTTTTTATCGCCACGGACCGGTCAACAGTTTGATATTTTTACCGCGTCCCGCTGAATTGGGATGGACGTTGATTGTTTATATCTCAGATTGTTTCGATTTAATAATTTCTTTGATTGTATTCAAATATGCCTTCAAAATAAAATACAGTTGCACCGAAAAATTAATATAAAATGATTTAAATTGGAATATAAAGTGATTTAACATGGAATATATATAAAGTGATTTGACATAGAATATAATGTGATTTGACATGGAGTATAAAGTGATTTGAAATGGAATATAAAGTGATTTCAATGGAAAGGCACACAAACCCGAGGGAAGAACTTCACAGTAAATAAAATGAAAACAATTTAATGTGTCTGGTCAGCCCTGTACCATTTGATCCACGACCGGGGGTTGGGAACCATTGGTCTACAAGATGAAGCAGCAAAGCGCAGAGTCCATTGCGGAAGACATCTGCACATTTCGCATTTCTTTTAAAAATAGTAGTCAATTTTTGCAAAGACAGCTACTTAGTTTTCATGAAGGAAATTTTATTTGTATTTTCATATGCCTTTATAAAGTATGTTTCTGAGGTGTGTGTGATCAGGTAAATTACTGTACACTATGTATTCGGTCATTTTAATTTTCATGTAGTAAATGCTCTGTGATTTCTTAAAGTATTGACTTTCCCCCTTTGTATTCTCAAGAAAACAATACAATACAATATTTCTGGAAGAAACACTCGTCCTTATTCTTTTTTAATCCCATTCTCGACAATCGGGACCAATCTGTATATTTCCCTTATCTTATTCTCCCTCTTCCACGATAGCCTAGTGATCAAGGTGACGGACGCGTGATCGGCGTGTCATGAATTTGAGCCCTTGTGCCACTGAAGACTCGCCATGAAGGGCTGATGCACTTTAAATCTGCGGAGGCTCAAAGTCCACCACTGTTAGCGTGGTGTGGAAGTTTAGGGAGGGGTGCTAGCTTTGGTGTCGTCCTCGTAACTTGACCAAGGTTAAAAATTTCGAAGTCTGTGTCCAATAACCCTCGTGTTGCTTTATAATGTGACGTTAATAAACACCTACGCAATATAAAATTCTTTCCACGTGGAAATAATGTTAATATAAAAACACTTGTAGGAATCATGCAAATTAATACTAGCATAGAAAAATATAAACTATTTTCAACTAAGCAAATTTTATTAGGCGGTCTTAAGTTAACTGAAAACATTTCAAAAACAAATCCTATTTTATGAAATCAGATGAGCTTGAAATGTCCGTACTTACATTAAATTAAATTTTTTTTTTATAAAATCAGTTTTAAAATGTTTTGATAAATTTTGATAAAAAATCATATGTTATATTTTATATTTTGTGAAAAAAAAACATTCTGCTGTGCAATGTATAGATGTTCTATTTTTTTAAAATGTGTGCAGAGAATCAAGCATGTATTAAATAAACTAAATAATTTAGATAACTGTTTTCTGTTAATGATTATTCATCAATTCATGAAAAAACGAGAGCACCATAATTGTAGTTTGTATTCAAAGAATCAATTGTAACCGACAGTAGAGTTCCGAAAACTTGGCCTAATGTGTGTCGAAGGTTAGCCGAGTGTTTGAAAGGGTTGGGCTATCAAGAATGGAAATCAGGAAGAATGAACTCGTTTCCTCATAAAATATTGTACTATACTTGTGTGTATTGTTTGATTGAGAATACAATAAACTGCCACACACACAAAATACCCTTAAGCAGTGGCGCATACAAGAGGTCCTCGAGTCCGGACCCCCCCCCCCCCGAAAGCCCTTGATTTTTTTTTCGATTGATTATAATTCTATGTATACTGTACATAAAATTTAATTAAATATTTGGTATTAATAATTAATTTTATTAATTATGATGCTAATTGTTCATTCAACAATTAATTTTTTACTGTTTTTTGTTCTCGAAAATCGACAAAATCAAATTGGGACGAATTGGAGCATGATACGAGAATAGTGGGCTTTCGACCCTGGACTCTTCGAAAAATTCGTGTGTGCGCTACTGATCTTAAGGTATCCGACTACTTGCGACAATGTTTTTTTTTTATAAAAATGGAGATATGGGGATTTTTTGTGGTTTTTAGATTTTTTTAGTACATTTTAAGAAAAATTTCTAAAATTAAGAACAGAAAAAGAAATATTATTACTAAAATGAGAAAAATGGGTAAAAATTTATAAAAAATAACATAAACGGGGCCCATTCTGTACCAAAGTTTGTGAACAAATTTTCAGTTTTTCATTTCTGATGTGTCGCTATGTTATTCATTTTTGAAATGACCTTCAGGATAAGAAATATTTCAATTTTTACAAAAGCTAGGGATTTTTATCTTAGTTATTATACGAAATTGCTGGAAAAAATAGTGATTATATTAACATAAGAAACTGTAAATTTTGCAATAAAACAGTGATTAATAAATCTGATCGTTAAAACACTTGTACAGAATATACAAAAAAAAATTCAGCAAATTATTTTCAAAACTTTTTCAGCATTCGCTTTCCCAGTTTGAACATTTTCGAAAAAACGTATTTTGAGTAAAACGCGTTTTAAAGTATGACATCTTGCTTAAAGTAATGACATCTGCTTTTATTAAAACACTTGTATTTTTTGTTCTAGTGAACGGAAAATAATAAATTTGATGCTTTTATAAATTAAAAAAGCGCATAAGATGGTCTATAAAATAAAATCATAAAAAAAAATGTCAATTTTTTGCAATATTTACAATTTTAGGGTAGTCGAATACCTAAAACAAAGGAACAGTACCGTAATTTCGCGCGTATAGTCCGCGGACTATCTGTGTTTAAAATGCGAATTTTTGAAGCTGCGGACTATCCACCAGGGCGGATAATACGCTGGTTGTTCACGGTTAAAATCGTTGAAATTTAAAAAACACGCTGTCGTGAACTGCCGATGATCGGGATTGTTAGTGAAAGTGAGGAAATCACTGACAGTGAAGATAGTGATGCTGAAAATGAACTTCCGGACACTCTTCCCGAAAATATATTAGAACTGTTTAATTCTGATACCGATGAATCGGACTTTGAAGGTTTTCGTTAATGTAGTAGAATGTGTGATTAATTAATATATGATTAATTAGTAAGCACTGTTTTTTATTTGTATTTAGCTTTTTATTTCTGAAGGTATATTAGTAAGGAAGTACTTTTTTTCTATTTATACTTAGTTCTTTGTTTCTAAAATACATTAATATTGCCGTATTAAAATAACGTAATTTCGGACGTATAGTCCGCGGACTATCCGGTGGTGCGGACTATCTGACGATTTTTGAAATTTTTTTTGTATAAAATCATGTCTGCGGACTATACGATGGTGCGGACTATACGTGCGAAATTACGGTATGTACTTTTTGAAGGCATTGAGTATTCGGTACATGAAAATAAAAATTAATGAATACAAAAATACAGTAATTTGCCTGATCAGACACACATCATAAAATAATTGAGGAAGGTAATGTTTATGTCTATAATGAAAATTAAGAAGAGAGTCGACTTTGCAATAATTGGCACCTTTTTTAGAGAAATGCGTAACTTCCTGATGTCTTACAAACTGCACTTAGCGTTTTGCTGCTTCACCACGGAGATTTTTAAGGAACAGTAAATCCACTACCAACAAACCTTGTTGTTCAAAATACTGAAGGGGGGTTTCGAGAGCCGTCGGTCCTATGTGACCTATCGTTCACTATGTGATATAGTATTAGGAGTTTCAACGGTATTCTCTCTCTCAACGTTAACGTCTTTATAATTTTCCGGCATTTTATCAACAAATGTGACAGCTGCTATAATTTGTGGATCGACCATAGTTAACTTATTTGTACGTGGGTTTTTTTTTTTCACCTGCAAGAGTGAGTCCGAGTTATCCGGATTGTCAAGTTATCGAGAGCCGAGTTTTCGGGTCTCTATTGTATCTTCTTCATTAACGCAAATTTTTTTTAAAGCTTTCTTAATATCAAATTTCATTAAATTTCTGCAAATGCTTAATTCTAACCAAAATTCATTCGCGTGTATGATGAAGAAACAGGAAGTAGTTTTATCTGTTCTTGATTTCAGTTGATAGTTTTTCTCAAGCGCTGATTTTTTTCAGAAATTATTAATCTCATAAGGAACATTATCAATCATAAGGACTTCATTCAGCATGAGTGAAGAAATTTTCGTGAGTTATTTCTGTAACGGAATAGAATTTTCGAGCGGTTCTAAGGTTTCAATTCATATTCAGGTATCTGAGTAATTAGATACAGTAAACAGTAAAGAAGTTCATATATTACTGTATATTTCAGAATATAAACCGAGAGTACGTTTTTTCCACTGAAATTTGCCGGAAATTTCAAACCCGTATTTAAGGTATCCGAACACGTTTGGAGTACTTTTTAGCAAAATAGCATACTAAAACATTATAAATGCTTTTTTAGGACTCACTATCAATAAATATTGCTATATTAAACTATCAAAATTTAAAATAAATTACCTGAATTTTACAAAAATCACAATTATAAGTGAAATTTTAGCAATATTTTTGAAAAACTTGAAAGCAGTTAGAGAAAAAAGTAATAAACATATATTAGTAAAAGTATTACTAAAACAAATTAGATGCATTTATCAAGAAAATGTACTAAAATTTTAATTTTTTATTAAAATTTGAAAATTTTAGAGCTTATTGAGTAAACATTATAAGAAATGTTACATTTTTTATGACACCATTATTTAAATAACAAGCCATAACTCAAAAAGCATTCATACAATAAGAAATATTTTAGTACATTCTCTAGAATAATACAAATATCAGGTTCAAAACGTTTTATAGAAATACATTCGTAACATTTTGAGTTACCAGACTCGCCCGATGGATTTTGAGCAAATTAAATGCCCACTTCAGGTAGATCAAAAACTCACTTCCGGTTTTTCTAAATTTATAAAATTGATTGTAACTTGGTCTCTAGGTAGTGTAGAAACAAAACAAAGTATGTTTTGTAAAGTCAAAAGATAGCTCTATTCAATAAAATAAAAACAAAAATATCTGTCTTGACTGAATTTGGTTATTTTCAATGTGTTCGGATACCTTAAGCCTAATTGACAAAAAAAAAAAGTTCTTGTCATTTTGAAACATTTTACCATGAGGTCAAAGTTGTAGCTGAACGGGTTATGATAGATGGAAATTTTTGAATTCAAATTGCAGCAAATAAAATGCTTAAGACAATAGTTTTATTTATACTATATTGAACTAAAAAAATGACTTTCAAATATTGTTACATTTTTGCTTAATTTGTGTGTGTGTGACTGAGGTTTTTCTTTATTTAATGCATTTAATAACTTAAAACAAATAAAAGAGTTCTTTTTCTTGTTTAGTTATTCATATATTATGTAAGAGTATGAGAATAAGCTTGAATATTTTAATGCGAATGCTTGTACAATAAAATAATTATTATTCTTGTGTCATAATTTTCCTATATAGTTTAGTGCTTACAGGACCATAAGGTTAGCAAGAGTAAATATTGGTATGAAACTGTTTATGTTTGTTTCTTTAAATGTTTATAAATAAAAATAAGAAAAAAATACAAAAAAATGCGTAGGTTTTTTTTTTTGATTAATGCGTCAATTTCATTTGGAACAATGTGTAGTTTTATTAGGCATTTTTTTCATTCGTTCAAATGTATACTTTATAAGTGTACAAAATTTTTATTACGGAATAGCATAAAACAATCGAAAAATACGGTAATACATTATCATAAATGATACAACGAATGAAGGAAATAATCTGAATAAGAATACAATCAGCAAATGTTTTATCATTGGCACCAATTGATTTCGCAGTTCCTTTCCTAAACGTTCCTTTTCACGTAATTACAGTTGGCATGCTTTCCGTTTTGTCATTCTGTATATAAATGCAGATAAATACGACAATCACAATGGGTGTAAATGTTTCCCTCAGCCGTCAGAAAGGGGGAAATCCAATGATGATTTGTTTTAATCAATATCATTTACTTTGAAATCAATATATTTTATTGATATTTAGTGTAATTATAGCTTTATAAACCTTCGGTCACGAAAAATATAGATTTTAAATACTCTTATTAATAATTCTGAGTGTTTCATTTCAATCTTCCATTTTATAAAAATTGTGAATAATTACTTATTGATGTTATTGCTACAAATTTCAGATTTCTTCAATAAAAGTTCTAAAATTACGACGTAGGTCTTATTCAAATTAAATCTTGTAAATATGATTCGCATTTCGTGCCTCAACATCAAAACTTATTTGAAGCATATAAACAGAATTCATTTATGCGGCAGATTATATTGACAAACCCAATTTACTTTCTTAGGACTCCGCTTGTACACCTTGATGACAAAATCGAATGAAGTCAGCATTATTTGTAAGATAAACATAAACTAGAAAGAAGAATTTGCATGAATTCTTCCTTGTCGTGACTTTTCCTTGATTGGTAGCAATGCGACATGAGGCAGGTGGTTGCAGAATCCATTCCATTTTATAACTTATTTCTAAATTACTGAACACAATTTTCCCGTCACGTTTTTTTACTACGCCATCGTTTGAAAACATCTTCCAAAATGAATCAGTAAATTCGATTACTTGCTTTTTTCACCGAACTTCTCTCTTTCGACAGAGCAATCTTAGCTTCTATATGCTTAAGGTAAGTCTGATCTGTGATATGTTTGATGTTTAGAAGTAAATTATTCCTGAATATCTCTATATGTTCCTGGCACAGATAAATTAGTAATATTATACGCTTGTGATTAAGCTAGAATTAGTGAAAAAGTTGCTAAGGAGCACTTATAGAACGTGCGATTCATAATTATCCAAAGATTTAATATAATATTAAAATGAACTTCTTTCCCATTTTTTTCTTCCTCTTTGAATAAAGGTCTGCAGCTTAGTAAAGGGGGACAGCATCAATATCCCAAGTTCTCGTAGCTAATATTATAACCATTTTGTGTGAAACATTTTGTTTTTCACAAAATGTTTCCAGTTTAGCTGTTTAACAATTAGGAAAATGCCCATTATAGCAATAGTGTAATCCTTTATTAAGGTATCCGGCTACTTGCGACAACTTTAAAAAAAAATGGACTAATGGGGATTTTTATTGTTGTAGTTTTTAGATTTGCTTAGTACATGTTAAGAAAAAAAAGCTAAAATTAAGAAGAGAAAAAGAAATTATTAGTACTAAGATGGGAAAAACTGAGTAAAAATTCACAAAACATTGCATAAACGTGGCCCATTCTGCGCCAAAAGTTTATGAACAAATTTTTAATTTTTCAATTCTGATGTGTTGATATGTTATTCATTTTTGAAATGACTTTCAGGATAAAAAAAGATATTTTAATTTTTACAAAAACTAGAGCACTTTATCTTACTTATTATAGGAAATTGCTTGAAAAAACAGTGATTATATTAACATAAGGGATTGTAAATTTTGTAATAAAACAGTGATTGATAAATCTGAAGGTTAAAACACTTCTACTATTATACAGAACATACACAAAATATTTGTTAATTATTTTTAAAACTTTTTTAGCTATCATTGGCCCCGTTTGAGGATTTTCAAAAAAAAAAAACACATTTCGAGTCAAACGCGTTTTAAAGTATGACATCTCGTTTAAAGTAATGGAATTGCTTTTACTGAAACACTTACAGTTTTTGTTCTAGTGAAAGGAAAATAATAAACTTGGTATTTTTATAAAGCTAATAAGATGACCTATAAAATTAAATCATAAAATTTTTTTTGTCAAAATTCACAATTTTAGGAAGCAGAACATTTCTAAATTTTACATTCCAAATTTAGAATTCAGTAATCCTTTTGTATTCCGATGTTTTCGGGTGAGTGAATAAAACGTTGCACTGTTTAGCTACACAAGAGCATTTGGCGACTGGATATTTTCGGGGAAAACGCTGCTAAGGAACCCCTCAGAAATTAATAAAATTGAACATTTATGAATATTGAGGTATATGGTCTCATGTGAAATTATAAAAGTATTATTTAAGAATGTAAATTTTTAACTTACACATTACATCAGGGGTGGGCAGACGGTTTCGATTTTCAGGCTACTTCTAATCTTTTCAAGGTGTTAGGGTCCACCCAGTTATTATAGCTTATTAACAAATACGGATTATGTACTTAACAGCATAACTATAGTTTAAAAAAAACTTTTTTTGTGCTTTTAAAACTGCGTTTAAAGCGAAAAACGAAATATGCAAACATAATAATAATAATAGCCACAAACATAATATCAAATGGTGATTTTATTATCAAACAATTCAAAATACATCAAAAAATAGATCATTATCATCTGATGTTAGCTCTTTCAGGTATAGACACTCATATCGATTGTGAAAAGCCAATTCTGCAATCTAAATGGCGTTGGGGTATGTTTCTTTTAGTATATTCGCGTCTTTGGTTTTAATAAAAGCGGTCACGTAAAAATTTCTTGGCGGTCTACCTGTCGATCGCGATCGACTTAATGCCCATCCCTACTTTACATGAATTATGTTCGAAGAGCTAAATCTCAGAATATATAACTCTTGATAAATGTATATAGTTCTATATTCAATTCTAAATAATATTAATACTATCTTTTAATACATGGAAATTAAATTTACTTTTTTAATATAAATATAATTATTAAAAACAAGCTAAATTGCTAAAAATCTAATTTAATGATAGTAAACATGTGTAGGAATATAGCAAAAGAGTACAAAATAAAAGAGCCAAAGTAATACATAGGGTTAGAAATCTTAGGCTTAGAACGAAGACTACAGGATTAAACATAATTTCAAAGGACCAACCTTCACCTTTATTTGCTTATGTTACTGGGCTGAAAGAAGAAAAATTACAGTTAAAAATTTGTTTTGAAATGGACTAAATTAATTTCTCTCTCTCGCTCTCGGTGTATATATATAATAAAATAATAATATATATATATATAATATATACCCAATTATAATCTATACTAATATATAAAAGAAAGAGTTTGTGTGTTTCACCTATTCCGACCAAATTAAGCAACACTGGAGTATGAAACTTGGCATGTAGAAGCTATAGGTCGTTATGCTATTAACCTCGAAGAGTTTTTTCCGAAATTTGCTTTAGAATTTTTTAAAATTCAATTTTTATGCGATTTTTCAGCTAAATGGAGATATGACGTCATCAGCCATGTCAAGTCTTAACTTTGCGAAAATTAATATTTTGAGCAGTTTTGGAGGGGATTTTAGCACATTTAACTGTAAATATATTTATTTTAGTTGTATTTATTCATTTTTTTAACTCTTTGAGGAGGAATTACATTTGTTTTTCAAAAAAATAGTCTTAAAAAAATGTTTTTCTAAATTTTATTTTTCCGATTGGCAACACTAATTCGATAACAGTAGATATTTTCGTATTTGATTTCCAACGTATTATATCTTTTTCGTTTCTTTAAAAAAAGAATGTTTTTTTTTATACAACTTTTTCAGACTAAATAATCATTCTATAATGATGGAATGGGTTAATATGTACCATTAAAGTGTACTAATTACTAATATTAAGGCGATGTCATTTGGTTCTAAGTTTAACTTTGGCGCCGAAAACCTGTGCCATGGTATGAATCTCAGATGGATTGTAATCAAGTTAAGTTTATCCACCGTATTGAATTTGTGTAACTGTGTATAATTTTTGTTCAAATTATTTCTTATTTCCTTTTGTGGTTTGTAATAATGCATGTTGATTGCGTAATGGAACAACTACCCATCTTGCAAGGCCTAAAGCTACTATTTTTATTGTTGTAACCACTTTTAAAAATATTTACTTTCCATAAAATGTTCTATTTCATTTTATGCTCCTGATTTATCTTCGATGTTCTATGATTATCAAAAAAAGCTTGATTACACTCTTCAAACCTTTTTGCTGTATCTGGAAATTTTTTTGTAACCCAAGCACAACCATAGACTGAGAATACCACCAACATTCAGGTTAGAAAGAATAAGGAGAAGCAAATGTGCAAACCCAAGGTCCTTGCAACTGTTTTGTACCATAATATGAACAAATGTTTTTGCATTATTGACTCTTAAGAATAACATAAAATTAATAAACAACATGGGGAAGCAAAAAATTTTTCAGATACAGCAAAAAGATTCAAAGATGTAATCAGGCTTATAGTACAGCTAAGATTAATCAGGAGCATAAAATGAAATAGAACATTTTATGGGAAGTAAATATCTTTAAAAGTGGCCACAACAATAAAAATAGTAGCTTTAATAACCTTAGGCATTGCAAGATGGGTACTTTTTCCATTGCGCAATCAGCGTGCATTATTGCAAATCACAAAAGTTGATAAGAAAAAATTATAAACAAAAATTATACACAGATACATGAATTTAATACGGTGGATAAACTTAACTTGATTACAATCCATCTGAGATTCATATCATGGCACAGGTTTTTGGCGCCAAAGTTAAACTTAGAACCAAATGACATCGCCTGAATATTAGTAATTAGTACACTTTAATGGTACATATTACCCCATTCCATCAGTTTATTTTATTAATGTTTAAATTTTTTATATTTTAAGATTTTCTGGCAAAATTAAGGCTTAATTTTCGTTTGTTTTTGATAACCTTTTAATTTAAATTAATGCTATATTTTCTATTTTAGTGTCTCGCACATACTCACATATTATTGCAAATTGGCGATTGTTGCAATAATACATCAGTACCTTTTCTTTTTGTTATAAGCTACATTCTGGTACTATTTTGCAACATCGATGAAACATGGAATTAGCCGATAAAGGTAAAAAGCAATAACTTTTTTGGTACTTGCGTATTATTGATTCCAACTTAATTAATAACTCACCAAATTGGCAACCATATGCTTCATTTCATGTAATGTCGCCAATAGGTTGCGATAATATGGAAGTACCATAGAAAATGACACTCCATTCAAACTAATTGAGATTATTAGATTGCCAATATTGTGATTTAAATTAGAATTATGATACTTACATATAAGTGTCATCACAGCCAAATTGGCGCCATGCTAATCGCTTCTTGATATCAAAACAACAAAGATTCTGTGTTTGTGTTTTTATGTGGAAAAAAAATCAGTCGGATTTTGTTGGGATATAGTGTGATTTGTGCTTAGTGCCAGTTTGGCTGCGGTGATGCTAATACGTAAGAACACGAAGGCTAATACGAATTTTTATTAACGTATGAGATTTTCTGACATTTTCTTTTTGTTCTGAGCTGTTTATTGTAGTTTCGTCAAAATTAGACTTTTATTTTTATATTTAAGGTTTCTACTATATGTAAGGTTGTAAACTAATGTCATAATCTATACTAAATTATAAAAAAAGAGTTTGTGTGTTTACGACTATTCGACCAAATTAAGCAACCCAGAAGTGTGAAACTTGGCACGTAGAAGCTGCAGATCCTTATGCTATTAACCTTGAAGAGTTTTTTTTTAAAATTCGCTTTAGATTTTTTAAATTTCAATTTTTAAGTGATTTTTCAGCTAAATGTAGATATGACGTCATCAAACATGTCAAGTATTAACTTTGCAAAAATGAATGTTTCGAGCAGTTTTTTGGGGGATTGTAGCACATTTTACAGTAAATATATTTATTTATGGTTGTATTTATTCGTTTTCTTACTCTTTGTGATGGAATTTTATTTGTTTTTCGAAAAAATCGTCATAAAAAAATGTTCTTTCTAAATTTTGTTTTATCGTTTGGCAACAATTGACTTTCGATGTGTTATAACGTATTTATCCTTTTCCGAAAATTCAAAATAGATAAAGGATGTTATTTTTGTGCAGCTTTTTCAAACAAAATGGTCATGCTATTATGGTTGAAAATGGACATGGTGTACTGTTATTTTTTTACAGCTTTTTCAAACTAATGGTCATTCTATTTACGGTTGAAAATGAACATGGTGTACCGTTAAAGTGCTCTGTTATTCAGGTAATGATTTAGTTCTAAGGTTGGTTGGATTGTGTCGAATTGGACACTTATCCTGCCGTGAGTGGGTGATACTAAAGCCTAGCCACCGCATTAAATTTATGTATCTGTGTAATTTTTGTTGATGATTATTTCTTTTTTACTTTTGTGGTTTGTAATAATGTATGTTGATTGAATAATGGAACAACTACCCAGCTTGCAAGGCCATTTCTATTGTTCTGGCCACTTTCAAAGATATTTACTTTCCGTAAAATGTTTTATTTCATTTTATGCTCCTGATTCATGCCAGCTGAACTATGATTATCAATAAAGCCTGATTACACTCTCTAAACCTTTTTGCTGTATCTGAAAAAAGTTTGCTTTCCCCATGTTTATTATTTTTGTTATTTTTAAAGAATCAACAATGCAGAAAACATTTGTATGTATTTTGGTACTAAACAGTTGTAAGGGCCTTGGGTTTGTGTGGTTGCTTTTCCTTATTCTCGCTAACTTGAATGTTGGTGGTATTATCAATCTACTGATGCATTTGCGTTACTATTCATCTGATGTTGATATCACGGCAACAGAAGGTAGTTGGCCCCAAAGTAAGTAAAACTTGGAACTAAAACATCGCCTGAATATTAGTACACTTTAACGGTATGTCTTGCCTACTTCCATCCTAATAGCTTATATCAGTACATTTCAGCAGTACTTCTTGCCTACTTCCAACTGCATAGCATGACCATTTGGTTAAAATAATAAGTATGATCACAACCTATTGGCAGCATTATATGAAACAAAGCATATGGCACACATAGGAAATCGTGGTTGCCAACTTAGTGAGTTATTAATAGAGTTGGCAATTGTTGCAATTATACATAAGTACCAAAAATCTTCCTATGACATTTCAATTCTTACATATTGTCACAACCTATTATTATTACAACATTACATGAAATGAAGCACATGGTTGCCAATTGAGTCCATATAACACATTTGAAATCAGCGTTGCCAACTTGGCGAGTTATTTTGAACGTTGGCATTGGTGCGATAAAAGGTTAGCACCAACATTTCCTTCCATTGAAAAAGAAAAGGGTACTGCTTTTCCTGATACTTATGTATTAGAGTCAAAGCGGCACTTTTTTCACCAAAATTTGACTTTTTCTTCATATAAAACATATAAGAATCTGTTATTTTGATATTGTGGTGCAAATTTTGTTGCGGTTACTCCAATATGTACCCTTTTCCTTCTATTGGCAAATTCCATGTTTTTCAATTGTAACAAAAAAGTAGAAAAATGTAACTAAAGAAAAGGACATTCATTTCTAACTAATAGGGATTAACTGATTGTTAATGTTGTGATTTAAATTAGAATTTCTATTTACATATAAGATTTTTTGACATGTTTCTTTTGTTCTGAGCTGCTTATGGTAGTTTCTTCAAAATCAAGCGTTAATTTATCTATTTAAAGTAGCTTTTTGGTTTGGATTAATATTATAATTACTATATGGGTGTAAGGGCACTTTGATATGTATTTCTTTTATTTCTTTTATCAATTTTAAATATTTAAGATTTTATGAAATGTGTGTGTGTGTTTTTTGTGTGTTCAAAACTGAATTTTTAAGCGGAACAATAATTTGTAATGATCAAAGGGGTATTTTTTTACAATCAATGAAACTACACCTTCACTTCTCGCCTGCTTTTATTCTCATGCCATTTTCTGTCGTTGAAAATAAAGATTATTGCTATTCTTCCTTCACCGGCATATTCAATGTTTTCTTCATTGTAGAAAAATATTGCTTAAAATATAACAGAAAGAAAATGACACCAAATTCAAATTAATTGCTGTTAACATGTTGGTAATATTGTGAAGATAATGCTTCCTATTTATGAGAAACCTGAATGTACAATGTTTTTTTGAGTGTCACTGTTTTTTGCCTTATGGTCCCTATGACCGATAAGAACTCATCTTTGTTTTAAATGGGAAAAAAAATGAATTTTTTTTTTAACAAAAAGGGGGCTATTCGCTGAAACTATGATGAGATGCACCCCTTGAACAGATTTTTCATCATGACTTAACTTTGCCCCCTTCTGACAATCTTGCAAACCAGAAAACTGTATCATTTGTAATGGTTAGTTTTTTAGCAACATGGTTTATTATTTGTTTCATTTAGTACTGTTGGTTCTGGGCTGTTTCAATGGGGACCTGTTATACCTGTTTTAGGTAGATATTTTGATTTTAGTTCATACTAATAAATTTTTTTTTATTACTGAATTACATTTAATACTCTATATTAAATGTATTACAGAGATGTTAGATAGCATTGCACCCATACCTCATATAATACTAATTTAATTTTTTTTCAGTTGAAAGTTTCCTAATGTTTCTTATTTATGATAGCATTTAGTGAGAATCACTTTATCATCATTAATTTTTTCTTTCTGTTTATCTATTGCAAGTTATTTCACCCATAGTTCCTATAGCAGAAACTTACTACTGCTATCACATTTCTAATAATTTTTATTTATATTTGCATTCCTTCATATCTATTTACTCTTTAGCATGCTAATTTTCTCTCTTGCATTGAAATATTTGTTTTTGCTAAATTATTTATTTTTAGGCCAAATGCAAATTGTTTAAAATTATTTATAATGTGAACATTCATTTGAAAAAAATATTTTTAATTTTTGGTTATACTACTTAATACAGGGTTTTACCCTCCCTAAAAAAAATATTTTGATTGCTATAATAGATGAATTTTGGTTTTTAAAACTTAATCCGTGCGAAGAACGGGCATTTCAGCTAGGCTATACTAATATATTAAAGAAAAAGTTTGTGTGTTTCAGCTGTTCCGGCCAAATTAAGCAACCTGGAAATGTGAAACTTTGCATGTAGAAGCTATAGGTCGTTATGCTATTAACCTCGAAGAGTTTTTTTTTCGAAATTCGCTTTAGATTTTTTTAAATTTCAATTTTTATGCGATTTTTCAGCTAAATGGAGATATGACGTCATTAGCCGTGTCAAGTCTTAACTTTGCGAAAATTAATGTTTCGAGCAGTTTTGGCGGTAATTTTAGCACATTTTACTGTAAATATATTTATTTTTGGTTGTATTTATTCATTTTTTCAACTCTTTGCTGAGGAATTACATTTGTTTTTCGAAAAAATAGTCGTAAAAAATGGTTTTTTTTCTAAATTTCATTTTTCGATTGGCAACACTAATTTGATAACAGTAGATTTTCGTATTTGATTCACAACGTACTATATTTTTTCGCTACTTTAAAAAAAGGATTTTTTTTTAAAAATTTTTTTCAGACAAAATGGTTATTCTATACGGATGGAATGGGGCAATATGTGTACTTTTTAAGTGTGATGATTATTCAGGTGATTTCATTTAGTTCTAAGCTTAACTTTGTCGCCGAAAACCTGCGTCATGATATGAACCTCAGATAGATTGTAATCGCCAACGTCAGTGGGTGATACTTAAGTTTATCTACCGTATTAAATTTGTGAAACTGTGCATAATTTTTGTTTATAATTATTTCTTATAAACTTTTGTGGTTTGTAATAATGCCTGTTTGCGTAATGGAACAACTACCCATCTTGCAAGGCCTAAAGCTACTATTTTTATTGTTGTGAACCACTTTTAAAGATATTTACTTTCCAGAAAATGTTCTATTTCATTTTATGCTCCTGATTAATCTTAGTTGTACTATCAGCATAAAAAAAGCTTGATTCCACTCTACAAACCTTTTTGCTGTATCTAAAAAATTTTTGCTTATCCATGTTGTTATTCTTAGAGTTTTATGTTATTCTTAGAGGCAATAATGCAAAAACATTTGTTCATATTTTGGTACAAAATAGTTGCAAGGACCTTCGGTTTGCAAGTTTGCTTTTCCTTATTCTTGCTAACCTGAATGTTGGTGGTATTATCAGTCTATGGTTGTGCTTGGGCTACAATTCATTTCATGTTCATATCATGACAACAGAAGGTAGTCGGCCCTAAAGTAAGAAAAGCTATTAACTAAATCATCATCTGAATATCAGTACACTTTAGCGATACATCTTGACTACTTCCATCCTAATAGCATTACAATTCGTTCTGAAAAAGGTTGCCTTCTTTGTAATTCCATGCTTCATCCGTGTAGTAAAATCGTACAAAAATGTAGCCTATAACAAAAAAAAAAAGGCACTCACTTCAAACTAATTGGGATTGTCACTATCCTGATTTTCACCACAGCCAAATTGGTGACATGCAAATCACTCCTGGATATCAAAACAACAATTTTTTTTTTTTTTTTTTTGAAAAGAAAGAGTTATAAGATTTTTTTTGGGGGGGGGGGAAATAGCACTATTTATGTGGTCTAAATTTTGACTGCGGTGATGTTAATACACAAGAATACAGATTTTTATTTACATATAAGATTTTCTGACATGTTCCTTTTTTTTCTGTGGTATTTATGGTAGTTTCATCTAAATCAAACCTTTGCTTATCTATTTAAGGTTGCTTTTCGGTTTGAATTGATGTTTACTAGGTTACTTCATATATATTTACGTTTATTGTATTCATGTTTAAATTTCTTATATTTTAAGATTTTCTGGCAAAATTAAGGCTTAATTTTCTTTTGTTTTCTATAATCTTTTAATTTAAATTATGCTATATTTTCTATTTTAGTGTCTCCCATATGCAAGTTGGCAATTGTGGCAATAATACGTCAGTACCTTTTCTTTTTGTTATAAGCTATATTCTGGTACTATTTTGCTACATTGATGAAGCATGGAATTTGCCGATAAAGGTAAAAAGCAATAACATTTTTTGGAGCTTACGTATTATTGCAAAAAATGCCAACTTAATTAATAACTCGCCAAATTGGCAACCATATGCTTCATTTCATATAATGTCTCCAATAGGTTGTGATAATATGTAAGTACCATAGAAAATGATACTCCATTCAAACTAATTGGGATTATCAGATTGCCGATATCATGATTTAAGTTAGAATTTATGATACTTACATATAAGCATCATCACAGCCAATTTGGTGCAATCCTAATCGCTTCTTGATATTAAAACAACAAAGATTCTTACATGTTTTTATATATAAAAAAAATCAGTCACATTTTGTTGGGATTTGCTTAGTGCCAGTTTGGTTGTAGTGATGCTAATACGTAAGAACACGAAGGGCTAATCTGAATTTTTACTTACATATGAGATTTTCTGATATATTTTCCAACATGTTATTAAATAGATTTTGGCATATGTTCTACATGCTGCTTATTTTATTTTTTTCTCCTCATAGTTTTTATAACAGATAAGTACTCATTTTTTGATCTCATGGAAAGAAGGTTAACTTTATTCATCAAGAAGATCTTCATGGAAACTATTGATGTGATTGAATGCATAACAAAGTAATTTTCTTTTGCACTTCAAAATTCTGAGTTAATGCAATTTTTTGTTGTGTTGCATTATGGTTTAATTTTCCTTCTGACAATCGGTTCTTCATTTTGATTTTTGAAGATTTTATACATATGCATTGTATATATTTGTTACATATGTATACATTTCTATGACATTTTCTTTTTTGGTTGAAAAAAAAGATTATTGCTTTCTTTCCTTCATCAGCAAATACCATATTTTCATCATTACAGAAAAATGCTTCAGATGCTGATTAATGTTGATCAGATTTTTTGTCACATGGCATATCATGGCTTAATTTTGCTTCTGACAATCTTCAAGTATATAAATTTATTTATATCATTTGTGATCCAAAAATGTTTGTGAAAAAAAGATGCAGCTTGATACGATTTTCTCATATTTCTCTTTGGATTTCTTTAAAATTAAATGTTGATGCGATTTTACTTCTCATGACATCAAGGTTTAATTTTGCTTCTGATATGTTCCTTATTTAGTTTTATGAAGATTATATAATTTATACATATCATACTGTCCATATATATGATATGTTTCAATGATCACTAATAATTTATCATTGTATTTTCTCATTTGTTTGTTCTTTGCGACTGAATAACAAATATTTTTAATCGAAATATTGCAAAAAAGTATTGTTTAAAAATTAATTTTTTTATGATCAAGGTTTAGTATTTCTCTCATTAGGTTCATAATTTTTTTTTTTATTTTTTATGTAGCACTTTTTAATCTGTTTTAGATGGGTTTTTTTTTATTTTGGTTTTTGCTAATTTAGTTTTTCTCTATTGTATTACAGCTAAATTTTATATTAAATCTAATATAGATGTTGGATAGTATTACATCCATTCTTCATGTAATTTAATGCTACAGTGAATTTAACTTAATAGTTTATTATAATATAGGCCTATTTTAGATATTTTTAAAAATTTTAGTTTGTACCAATTTAATTTTTTTTCAGTTGAAGGCTTCCTAATATTTTATTTATGATAGTATTTTAGTGAAATGGTTTATCATAATTAATTTTTTCTTCTGGTTTACATATTTCATGTTATTTTACTCATAGTTCCCCATAGCAGAAATATACTACTATTATCACTTTTTCGTCATAATTTGTATTTATATTTTCATTCCTATTTACCTTTTTAGCATGTTAATTTTCTCTCTTACATTACATACTTCATATGAAATCATTCTTAACTGTTAAGCAAAATTTCAATATGAACACTCATAAAAAAAATAACTTCTAACTTTTAGATACACTGCCCTGTAATGGCTCACAATCCTCTTTAAAATATATCATGTTTGCACAAAAAAAAAAAAAGCTGGATTTTCTCTTAAAATTTAACCTGTGCGAAGAACGGGTACGACACATGTGAAATCAGAGTTTCCAACTTGGCGAGTTATTTTGAACACTGGCATTGGTGCAATAAAATCTAAGAACCTACATTTTCTTCCATTGAAAAAGGTTACTACTTTTCCTGATACTTACGTATGCACTGCGTTACGTTACACTGCAGCCAAAGTGGCACTTTTTTCACCAAAATTTGATTTTTTTCTTATAAGACACATAAGAATCTGTTATTTTGATATTGCGGTGCAAATTTTGCTGCGGTGACGTCAATACACAAGTACGCTTTTCCTTTATTGGCAGATTCCATGTTTTTCCATTGTAACAAAAAAGTAGAAAAATGTAACTTAAGAAAATGACACTCAATGTAAACTAATTGAGATTAACTGATTGTCAATATTGTGATTTTAAGTTAGAATTTCTATTTACGTATAATACTTTTGACATGCTTTTTTTTTGTTCTGAGCTGCTTATGATAGTTTCATCAAAATCAAATCTTAATTTTTCTATTTAAAGAAGCTTTTTGATTTGAATTAATATTATAATTTCTATACTATATGTAAGGTTACTTTTATATTTTATTATTTCTTTTTCAATTTTAAATATTTAAGATTTTTAGTTATGTGCTTTTTTGTTGTTGTTCAGAACTGTTTATGGCAATTTTATCAAAGTTAGGGCTTACTTTTTCTGTTTTAATAACCTTTTAATTTAAATTAATATTATAATTCCTATTTCAGTGACATGGTTTTATTTTTTCTGAACTAATACTCTATATTAGATATATTACTGAGATGTTAGATATTATTATATGAGGTATGGGTGTAATGCTAATTTAATTTTTTTCCAGTTGAATGCTTTCTAATATTTCTTATTCATGATAGCATTTAGTGAATCAGTTTATCATCATTAATTTTTTCTTTCGGCTCATCTCTATTGCAGGTTATTTCACCCGTAGTTCCCATAGCAGAAACTCACTACTGCTATCACTTTTCTGTAATAATTTTTACTTATACTTGCATTTATTCATTTCTATTTACTCTTCAGCTAGCTAATTTTCTCTCTTACATTGAAATATTTGTTTTTGTAAAATTATTGTTTACTTTGAAGCCAAATTGCAATTTGTTTAAAATTATTTCTAATAAGAACATTCATTTGAAAAAAATGTTTTTAGTTTTTGGTTTTCTACTTCATACAGGGTTTTACCCTCCCTAAAAAATATTATAATTGCTATGATAGAAGAATTTTTGTTTTTAAAACTTAACCCGTGTGAAGAACGGGCATTTCAGCTAGTTATTAATTTTAAAAAAACACTTTTTGTTGTGATTCTGTAAAAGGATATACATATTTATAATAATTGCAACTATTTAATAAAAAGTATCCAAATAAATTTTTTTGTTGTTGATATAAGTAGGAATTGACTTATTTTTTTTATATTACTTGTTTGTTTAATTTGCAGTTCACGTAAAATTAAGTCATTAAAAACTTTTCCTTCATTATGTATTGTTTAATTTTTCATTTCACCCGTGCGAAGAACGTGTGTACCAGCTGGTGCAATTTAAAAAGATAAAAAAAAAATATTCAAAGGCAAAATCAACAGCATAACAAATGATACAACAGCACAACAAAAGAAATGTATTTTACAACAGTATTGAATATTTTAAGATGATCTTCAGTTATTGGTACATCATGGTCTCAAAGCGGTCGGGAATTCGGATCTGCCATTCCCATTCTTTACAGGTGATCCTGCAAAAAGTCTTGACTAGTAGCATATCTAAAACAAACCACGTTGACTGATCCAGGCAAGGAAAAAGGAATTCTAGTTGATGTTCCATTTCTTACCTGAAGCCCTCTCCATACACGGCAGGGCCGACTGTAGCAGTTTTGCAGCCCCGGACAATAATGGAAATTGCCTCCTCCCCTCTCTCCGAAGCAAAAAATTATTTCGAAAAAAAGATAAATTGTTCAGATAGATACACACCTATAGAACTTGAATAATTCTTGCGAACAGAAAGGCAGCATAACAATATGATATAAATATATTTTAAGGTATCCGACTACCCTAAAATTGTGAATGTTGTAAAAAATTGACAATTTTTTTATAATTTTATTATACGCCAACTTATTAGCTTTATAAAAATATCAAGTTTATCCTTTTCCGTTCACTAGAACAAAAACTATAAGTGTATTAGTAGGAGAAGATGTCATTACTTTAAGCAAGATGTCATACTTTAAAACGCGTTTTACTCAAAATATGGTGTGTTTTTTTTTTTTGAAAATACTCAAACGTGGTCCAGCAATTGCTAAAAAAGTTTTAAAAATGATGAACTGAAATTTTTTGTGTAAGTTCTGTATAATAGTAGAATTGTTTTAACCTTCAGATGTATCAATCACTGATTTGTTACAAAATTTACAGTCCCTTATATGAATATAATCGCTGTTTTTTTAAGCAATTTCATATAATAACTAAGGTAAAGTGCTCTAGTGTTTGTAAAAATTATAATGTCTCTTATCCTGAAAGCCATTTCAAAAATGAATAACATAGCAACACATCAGAATTGAAAATCTGTTCATAAACTTTTGGTACAGAATGTTTATGTGTTTTTTGTAAATTTTTACCAATTTTTTCCCATTTGAGTAATAATAATTTCTTTTTCTCTTCTTAATTTTAGCATATTTTTCTTAAAATGTACTAAACAAATATAAAAATAACAAAAAAATCCCTGTATCTCCATTTTTTTAAAAAAGAAAAGTTGTTGCAACCAGTCGGATACCTTAAGTCAAATTCAAAATAATTTGAAATTAAGGACATCATAACCTGTTATTAATTTAAACGAATAAAATGTGGGAGATTGAATCGCCCATTTCAACATGCCGATTTCTTTTAAAAAGATGGTGGGGATCACAAACGTTTATTTTATCTTATAGTAAGTACACTCCAGACTAAACTAAAACATCTCCTATGACACTATATCTACAAAAAAATATCTTATTACTCCTGTCTTCTTTTGGATAGCTGACACTGGACGTCGTGTGGGTGAAAGGAATGTCCGTAGTGACCCCACTCCGGGATGGGGAGAAAGTTAATAAGGGAAGATGTGTAAACTTATCAAATTTCACGATTGAACACATAATCCCGTCTCAAACTCTAAAGTTTCAACATAAAAAAAACTGACATTAAACATACAGAGTACAAAATAAGGACGTAAGATACAATAAAAATAATATACCAAATTCACTCCCGATAGTGTTTCAAGAAATATATCAAATTTTTCAAACAAAAAAGAATATTTTTTTTTAATTCAATCCAAATGCCGCACCTGTATACAGGCTGGAAAATTTGGATTTAATGTGGATATAAAACGTTTTATATGCGGCAAAGATGAAGAAGGATCTGGTTGCGTGATTTGAGATCCCCTCTTGACCAACATGTCGGCCCTCTCATTTCCATATATCCCACAATGATTTGGGATCCACAAAAATTCAAAGTAGTTCTTTATTCAGTGAAATACGTTCAACGGGACAACGGTAGAATGCTCATTGGGGCACATGATCTCCGAAGAGGTCTTCCTCCCCTATCTTCAAAATTGGGAGTTGAGCATTAAACGATAGAACCTGTTTAAAATAATAGAAATAAAAGAATTTAAGGTTGAAAGTTATTTGCAAATTAATAATTAAAATTAAAACTTGCATCCTGGAAATTAAATTAAAATTGTTGGAGCCTTTTGTGTTGTTTGCGTTGATTTAATATATTTTGGTATATGAGAAACTTTATTAAACAAAAGAGGTGTAGTTGGAAAAAAAGTATGAGGTTCTATGTCAGCTGAGAGAAGGTAACCCCTGATACGTGAAATTTGAGATCAGCTGACTTGATCTGGAGTTTAGCACTGACTTGGTCAACAGTCGGAAGAACTCAGCACTTTACTCGTCGGCCCACCAACTGATAATTGAAAATACGAAAATTGATTTGACGGGTGCCAGAGGAAGTCGTTTATACCCAGAATCCCACAGTAAAGGCCTTATCACACGTACACGTTTGGTGCAATTTTTGTTCCAATTCGTGCAATTTTTACTCCGTTGCCATAGCAATGGCTTTAGAACAACTTTTTGCCAGTAAACTGAGAAAGTTGCCCTAAATGAAATTTGTTTGAAATTCCAGCCAATGGGGTTCTTCGGCGCCCTACGTCATAAACAAGATGGCGGTGACGGTGGTAGCTTCGCATGAAATATGGCGTAATATATTTTAATTATGTACAATATTTTAACGGCGTATAATAATTTAAACAGAATGATGCTCCATTTCTGTTTACCCCCATAAACAAAAGCGCGAGCGAAATAAAAGAAATAATATTGGATGTTTGTTTTCGAAGCAGAAAAATCAGCGAGTAATGTTTCAATGTGGAGAAAGAACATGGCTGACGTCAGAGCATGTCGTTTTGTTTACGGTAACCTTTCCCCCTCAGATTCGGCGAAAAGTTGGGCCAAAAAAATGCACGTGTGATACCGCCTTAAGGGTGAAGAATCCACCATTAGACGGCGCCACCACCCGCAGGGAGGCTGAATAAAGGAGAGACAGCCGGCGGGATTTGACCCTTATGGGTATCCGCGGGGGGCAAGAAGGGAGAAAGAAGCTAGGAAGAAAGGCAAATGCCAAACACCTGCGGACGCAGGGGAAGAGGAAACGAGGAGCGGTGGCAGCTTTTCAACTGAACAAAGTTTCAATGATGTTGCAGAAGCGTTTGTGTATTATCGATTGTCTAAATTAAATGTTTTTTGTTGAGTTACGGGGGCTTAAGGGGAAGATTCCACTTAGAAGTTTTGTATGCAAAATTTACTTTAGCGTGTGGATACGTGAATAATGTTCGTGCTCTAATAATTGGATTGTCGTAATTTTCAATGGTTTTAAAGATATTCCTAGAAGTTTTAGTGATGTAGTTATCTATCGGCTCCATACGTAAATCGTTGCGAATGACTCTATTCCTAACGTACCACGGTGCATTAGTAATGATTTGTAGTATTTTGTTTTGAATTACTTGAATGCATTTAGTGTGGGTCGGTGCCGCTGTTCCCCAGATGGGGCAAGTGTAGGTTATCACTGGGCGCAAAATTTGCTTGTACAGTTAGACTATTTTCTAGGGAGAGAAGTGACCTTCTCCCGATGAGGGAGATGGCTAAGTCTAGTCTACCCCAGAATTTTTCTGAGAAATAATCAATGTGATGTTTGTAAGTTAATCGACTATCTAAGTATAAGCCCAGGTAACGAACAACCGAGACCCATTGAATGTTGTTTTCAAAAAGTGTGAGTTCAGTTTGGGGGTCGATGATGTCCCATTTTCTGAATCTGAGATTTATCTGCATTAATTGCTATCCACCAATCGGTGAGCCAAATCTCCAAGATGTAGTGTTGAATATTTTTAATTGCGTAATTGAGATGTACACCCAGGCTGCTGAGTCATCTGCGAATTAACAAGTACAGATGGTGGAGTGTTCTGGAAAATCATGTGTGTATATGTTGTACAAGTATGAACTTAATACAAAATCCTGCGGGACGCCCGAAAGGCAAGCCCCATAGTCTGAAAAGGTAGTATTTATGCAAACCCTGAAGGTCCTATTGTGTAAATAATTATGTATCATTTTAATTAGATAATCAGGGAACTGTAGCTTAATTAATTTGTATGTGAGATCATCATGCAACATCTTGTCGAATGCCCTTTTAACATCTAAGAAGACACCGACAATGTAAAATTTATTTAAGAAACCTTCATTGATTATTTTAGTTACTCGTATAAGTTGGCGTAGCGTGGAATAGCCCTCCCGGAACCCGTATTGTTCCTGGGGAATGCAATCTATGGCTTTGTAGTCAGATCTTATCCTATTTAAATAATTTTTTCGAATACCTTAACAGTGCAATTTAAAAGAGAGATTGGTCTGTAGCCTTCGGTAAATTTGTGATTTTGGCCTGGTTTGGGCAGCATGACAACATTTGCTATTTTTCACTGTGTAGGAAGGTGACAATTAACAAGGCATTTGTTGAAAATTTTAGTTAAATATGTGATGGATTTAATAGGAATATACTTTAGAGCAATATTTGGAATTTTGTCTGGGCCCGGCTGACTTCCTATTAGCGAGATTTCTAATTATGCCTCCAACTTCAGTGGGGGAAATGAGAGGTGTTGGTGTGTTTGTTGTGAAGTTGTTGAAATAGTGATTCAACTGATGATCGCCGAGAAACAGCGTGCTTTTATCTGCATTGGGTAAGCAGACGCTCATCCAATCAGGAAGCTGCCACTCGTTAGAGGATGTAAGCGACAACGCTGGTTAACACGAAATAATACAACGGTCCCGACTTGCTACAGTGAACAGTTACAAACTACAGTTTAACACGAAATTGAGGGGACTGAAATATTCTTTCATGTTAAAGGATATTGCAAAGAAAAAACACATATTCAACAAAATTATGTTTTTGTACGTTAAATTCACATAGATATGTGATAGATATATTTAATAAAAGCCTTTCAAACTTTTACGTAATTTGCTCTCTTTTTTTAAAAAAAACTTTTGATGATAAAGTAGAGTTGGCAATACCAAAATCTTTACAGATTTCCGTTTTCGTCTTCCGTTTCTGATCAACAGCCTGAATAAGCTAAAACTTCATTTTAAGCGAAATTGCAGTTTGATTTCCCCCTTAGCTTTTTGCCATTGTGTTCGCAAAAAAATTCTTCTAAAAAACGCAACTCACTGATTTTTACTCACACTACGATGTACTCGTCACCAAATTCCAAAGCCAACTGATGAGACATGAGATGTTTTTGTGTGGTGTTTGTAGGGATGCAGGGTGAAAGTAACTCAGATAAAGAAAATTGACTCGTGTCTCAGGCTATTTCGAGGGTATTTCAACAAAGCCAAATTACCTCCTTTCTAAGAAACCTGTGAAACGCGACCTTTCTTTCCCACCCGTCTTAAATCTAGCCAGCGCGGCTGATGTTTTTCAATTTTTATTCATTCTCAGAAGGGAAATCTTTTCGTGTTAAACAATTTTCCATTCCTGTTAAGAGAAAAAATGCATGAAAATACGTAGTAGTTTGTCGAGACCGTTGTATTATTTCGTGTAAGCCGATATTTCATTTTTAGGGTAGTCGGTACCCCTGTACCGACAATGTTAAATTGAGCATTTTTATGTATCTTTTTTTCAGAAACTGTTAAATATAAAAACTTCAAATTTTGTCTGTATACTAATTAGACTTTTTTATTTATACTGCAGTGAGTTTTTTCAAATATATTGTTTAGTTTTTTCAAAAACCTTCAACGTAAGAGTATGACTCTGAATTTTTTGAAAATTGTCATTCTTTTTCACGATAACTGACTTTTACAAAAATATTTTGGGAATATTAAAATAAAGTTCCCTTCAGTATATATAGTTACATATCAGTTATGTTCACTGAAATTTGCATGAGGATCCTATCAGTCAATTCTGAGAAAAGGGATCACGCAGTTTGAAAGTTATGATTTTGAGATATATGCATTTTTAATATGAGAAATGTCACTTCATCACAAAAATTATGAATTACAACATGTATTGGTTCCATTTTATTACGCATTAGCTTATCCTATGTTTATTTTAAGACTTTTTTGTTTTCTATTTTATTTAAATTGCCCAGAAAATACATATATAGCGTTTTCGTTTAAAGTGATGTTTTGTAATATTTACATTAGTTCTCTCAAAATCTGTATCAATTTTTGTAGAAGTTTTATCTGTAATGAATGACAAACATCAAAGTTGAGAATAGCACGTCATGAATGCCTTGCAATAATGTATCAAAATGTGAAAGTAAGGATTTTGAAATATGTGATTATACGACATTTCTCGAAAGTTTTCATTAATGTTTTGTATATACACATGCAAACAGTATTTTTAAAAGTATCAGATCTCAATAACTGATAAACTGATCAAATGATTTCTTAAACAGCTAAAATGAAACTGTTTTTATCTTTTTAAACATGAGATTTATGTAATTTTATGTGTAAAACAAGCTTTACGGGCAACGACAAAAATCTTCACATATCAGCATATCATCACGTACGCCTATGTACCTTTTTCTCAGAAACTGTTAAATATTAAGACTTCAGATTTTGTCTGAATATTAATTGGACTTTAATATTTATACTGAAGTGAAATATTTCAAATATATTGTTAAGTTTTTTCAAAATCTTGCAACGTAAAATAGTATCACTTTGAATTTTTTGAAATTGTCATTTTTTTCCACGATAAGTGACATTTACGAAAATATTTTGAGAATATTATTAAAATTTCACTTCAGTAGTTACATATCAGCTATGTTTACTGAAATTTGTATGAGGATCCTTTCAATCAATTTTGAGAAAAGGGCACACAACTGTTTGAAATACTTTATTTAGCGAAAAATGCATTTTTTATATGAAATGTCACTTCATCACAAAAATTATGAATTACAACATGTATTTGCCACATTTTATTCAACATTTGCATCAAGTCAAAAAATTTTAGGTTAAAAAAGCATAAAAAAAGTTTTAAAATTCTCAGAATATACATACATAGCATTTTTCAGTTTTTGTTTAACGAGATATTTCGTAAAATTTACATCTATTATCACAAAATATCTATAAATTTTAGAAGAATTTGTAGCATTTATGTATTACAAATATCAAAGTAGAGCATATATTATCATAAATATAATGTGAAAAAATTTATCTATATGGTTTTGGTGTGCGTTTGAGAAAACATGATTTTACGTCATTTCGAAAGTTTTTATCAGTGTTTTGTGCGTTCACATACAACATAAGTTTCTAAAACTTTTAAATTTCAAAAGTTTCTCAGAACTGGACAAATTATTTCTAAAACAGCCACAATAAAACTGTTTTTATGTTTTTAAACATGATATTTATGTATTTGTATGTATGTAACCCAGTGGCGTAACGGAAAATAATTGGGCCCCTAGCAAGGTCAAGTCTTGGTCCCCAAGCTGGATTTTATACATATATATATATATATATATATATATATATATATATATATATATACTAGCTCATACGGCCACGCGTTGCTGTGGCTTTGTTTTAATACGTTAGTTCAATATTATTCTAAGCTATTCAATGCAGTCAAATTAATCTTCGTTTATAATTTTGGAGGGTTGAAATAAAGTATAAGACAACAAATTATTTTAATTTTGCATTTCATCCATCCCCTACTTGAGTGTAGTATAATGTATGAATTACTAACGAAGTCGTTAAGTAACAACATATGAAGGATTAATTTTATAAATGTGGTGAATAACGTTGATTTTTTGCAATTTTTAAAATTATTTTATCATTTTAAAGTCTAACAAATAATAATTTTATACAACTAATCGCTAATCGGTGCACAATATTTTTCGGTAACCCGTATATTGCTAACTCAAATAGATTCAACGGTTTCCGCACACGTGAGCATGTAACATCTAGTTGCCCTTTCCAGAAACATGGATTTTCTAAGTCCAAGTATCAAATGAATATTGTTCGGGTTTCAGATTCATTTATGGTCATCGCGAAAGCCAAACGAATCGGAATTGAAGAATTTTGAATGGTATTAGAGATTCTGACGCGGTATCAGTGGAATACACGTGGCAACAAATTCCGTAGTAGCAGAACCGAATTTTTGTTCAAACTTTGCAGTCAAAATGTTTGCTTCAAGAAGTTCCCGGTATAATTTTTTGATGATCAAACGTGCATCGTTGCATTATCTAAGTGAATTTAAGTTACGCAGATAAAAACCAGGGAACCAACCGAAGATTATGTGGTGACATTCCTGATATATCTAGAGAATTCAAAAACTTGGTTGAAAAATTTACGGTTTTGTTTTTATCAACAATAGTGTCGATTTGCTTAAAAAACGTTGGATCAACTGGCAACAAACTTATGTCTGAAAGTTTATTTCATCACAATATCAACATTTTTTCTGATCAAGTAACAGGATTACAGAGGCAGTAATTATCAAGATAATTATACAGTATATCCGGAAAGACACTCTCAATCAGTTCTTTTTTGTCTAAAGAACATTACAGAAATCGTCTGGGTATTTCATGCATTATGTATTGGTATGAAGTCTACTTCACCATTTACGAAATTCAGTATTTGATTAGGAAATATTTGCTCAGATTGATCATTTTGCAAATGTACTCGAGTGTTTATGGTCAGTCGAAGTGTTTCCGCGTTTCGCCATCAAAACGGTTGTTTTAAACAGGCGTTAATCTCGTGAGCAAAAGTAGAGCGTGTAATGGCTGTTAATAACTGTCGGAAATCATCAGACACTAATACAGCAACAACACTGAATACTCTCTCGTTGCCATTTAAATCTTGATAAGCTCTATGTAATGCTTTGAGTGAATGTTTATGGTTCATGGTACAATTATCCCTGATCATGACAATTCATTTGCAATACTGTAGCCAATCCACCCTTTTTTTCAATGGTACACATTTCATCTTGTATTTTAAGAATGTTCAATGGCAGCTGATGTGGAATGTGCAGTTTTTCCGCCATCTAACACAGTGACAACAATGCACAAAGATGCAATTCCCTATTGCAATCATATTTTCGCTCGACTGCACTTGAAAGTTTAGTTGCTACAGGGAATGAAAATCCGGAGGTGGAACTCGAACACAAAGCCATTTGACCTCATTCCAGCAATATCCAAAAAATTTACCGAAGCTTTTTTGAAATCCGTATCCAGGTTCTCGTTCCCACCCCGAGAAGTACTTGATGCCCTCTTTCGACGCCCTTGCTCCTGTAAGTTCAGTCTCTGAAGGGGGACATTACGATCGGTCGGCATTATCCGGCACAGTTACGGGAGTTTCTAAAATCCGATTTGACATTATTATTGTTTCTCATCCAGAAAAACACCAGGAAAGCATTTCTCTCTCCTCAAGAATTAAATCAAGCCTTTTCCACAGTTCGTGCAAAATACTTTCGTCTGGCATTATTTGACGTAGATATGAGATTATATTGAATTGGATTGAGAATATATATATTCGGATCGCCAGTTTCGAAATACAATTAAGATCCACTTTTTCGTCTCTATGTCTGCAGTGGCCGCGGTAGCCAAATGGTCAAGGCATCGGATCATGGCTAGCGTGTCATGAATAAAGCGTGTATAAACCGTGAATTAATAAAGAGTTTCCTTCAGTCATGCATGTGTACAGAATGCTTAAATGCCCTTGCTATATGAAGCATTGAAAAAGAAATTGCGCAAAATTGTAACTTTTCTGAAGAAAAAAAAAACATCAGGCACTAAATAAGCATGTGTTGGTACTTTTACTCGTTAGTATAATGTTTTACAGAATTGAATAGTTTTCTATTGGAAATTGCACCTTTATATCTGGGTTACTAAATATAATGCATGGGTATATGACACTTGGATCAAAAATTAATATTATTAATGCTAGTATGAACTATATTAAAAGTTTGCCTTACAATTTTTAATAACAAATTCAATACTTTTTTAAATTGTCTTTGTATAAAATGCCTTTAACATGCTGATCTACTTTTTAAAAATTACTATACAATATTAAGGGAATGTTTCATCAGAAAAGGTGCAATAATTATCAGAAATTCCATTGAATCATCTTTAGTCTTAAATGTATTTTTCTTCTTGTTGAATTACATATAATTTATAAAAAATAATAGTATGATTTATCTATAAACAGTAGATGGCTCCAAAATACAAGTTATACTTCTAAAAAATTTTTTAAAAATTAACTTCTTTAAGCTATTGTTTATCTCTTATTGATAAACAATATCCATTATATTTATCCATTGATGAAAATGCATTTTATTTTTACAACACAAGGGTTCCAAATAATTCAACACAATATATATATATATATATATATATATATATATATATATATATATATGTATGTATATATTGTAAAATGAGATATATATATCTCCTTTTAAATTCTGTTGTCTGCTTATCTTGCAATTGCAATTCACTTGAGTATTAATCATGTTAATTCAACTCTCTTGTAGAGAAATTTTGATTATACACACACACACGCACACATACATATATATATATATGAATGAATAGTTACATTAAATTTCCATTCACAATTTCTACTAGTTATGTCACTTGACCAGGTATTTATGTCTAACGTTAAATACTCCAGTTCCATTTCTTGCAGACTTAAAACTTATTTAGAGAAATATACTCTCACTCTCTATGTACAAACTTTGCACATGTGTCGAAGCTCACAAAATAATTTTAAATACGAAATAACGATTCAACGAATTTTTACCAAAGCATAGCGACTTCTTTATTCAATCTCGAACGAACAACAACAACACAGAGAGAAGAAACAAAAAACAAAGTACTCAAAAAGGGGGGGGGGTTGTTCCATTTCTCCGTACAAGAGGGGTGAGGTGAAAAGGGATGACGCGCAATGGTCCGTAACATCCCGCCCCACGTTGAAATAACAAATTTCAACCATACATCAGTATAGAAGTGGACTGTTACAAATTATCAATAAACACAATTTTTTACAATATACAAAGCTAAATAATTCAAAATATGTACAAATATCAAAATAACAAATACAAATACAACAAATATCAAAAATAATAATCAAGAAAATAAACAATTATGCAGATAATATTAAATTTGCTACAGGCAGAATTGCGATGCTATTCTCTGATGCATAATATGTTGCCAACTCTTCATTTGGGTTACATACCATCTGGTACAAGCTTTTTAGCTCCCGTTGAGCCCCAACAAACGTTTTAGCATTGTCTGTGAAAAGTGCTTTGCTAATTCCACGTCGAGCAAAGAACCGTTTTAACGTGGCTATAAAGGCGCTAGTCGTTAAATCCGTAATAATTTCAAAATGAGTGGCTCGGGTAACAAAACAAACAAAAATGGTTACATATATTTTATGATAAACATTCTTTCGTTACCTCTTTTATTTAATATAGAATGGCCCTAGAAAGTCAATCCCACAGCAATTAAAGACAAGACCCTGGTTTACTCGTTCACTTGGAAGCGAACCCATGAATTGCTCGCAAAGTTTAGGTTTAATTTTGAAGCAAGTAACACATTCGTGGGTAATTTTACGTGCTAGAGATCTGCCATTTAGAATCCAAAATTTCTGCCGAACAAAGGATAAAAGTGCCTGAGGGCCAACATGCAAGTTTTTTATGTGATAGTACAACATAATTAATTTGGAAAATTTATGTGTATGAGGTAGAACAATTGGAAATTTACAGCTAAATGACATGTTGGAATTTACCAATCCTCCCCCAACTCTGAGAATACCTTTTCCATCCAAGAAAACATTTAAAAATTTTAACTTGCTTGTCGTAGGAATTTCCTTACCTGCAGCCAAACATTTAATTTCTTCACAAAAACTCTCCTTTTGTACTGGTTTAATTAAAGCAGCTGTATCTCTTTCCAGTTCTTGATTTGTGAAAACACCAGACTGTTTAGAAGCAGGATACTTACAATTGAAATAGAACCTGAAAATATAACTCACAATCCGAATAAGTTTAGTAAAACTATTTGTAATATTTAAACAATTATCAAGGAATACAGATGGACCTGCATGGGTGATGAATGAGTACACAATTTTAGGGTTTTTAAGTTCTTCGAAAAAGTTGTTCTGAGTTCAAAGTTTTGTCCTTCAAAAAGGAAGGACCTGTCCACCAAAGTTCGTCTTGAAGCTGAAACTTAGTTGCACCTCTTGAAATCAAATCAGCCGGGTTCTCCTTGGTTTTTACATGGTGCCAGGAAAAGGTTTGAGTCAATTCTTGAATTAAAGAAACTCGGTTTGCCACAAAGACTTTTAGAAGGTGTGGTTGCATTTGGATCCAATCCAAAACAACTTTCGAGTCCGAAAAAAGATGAACTTCATCAAATTCTAAATCAATAGTTTTAACAATCTTTGAGGTCAATTTCGACAACAATGTCGCAGAGCAAGCAGTTCGAGCCTAGGTATTGACTAAGTCTTGAGTGGGGCGACGCGAGTTTTGCTGTCATTGCTGGTTTCATTGGCATTCTCAGATTTTACGTATTGGCATGCACCATAAGCTTGAGCTGATGCATCTGCAAATCCAATAACTTGAACTCCAACAGAATCTTTCAGTAAAATGCACCGAGGTATTTTCAAATCCTTCAATTGATGCAGCTCGGCCACGTATCTCTAGAAGTTTTCAATTTCTTGACGAGGCAAGTTTTGATCCCAGTCAATTTTTAATAGCCAAATTTTTTGAATCATCATTTTGGCCTTTGGGATTATTGGTTGAAGCAGTCCTAGGGGATCATACAATTTGGAGATAAATGACAAGACGACAAGATGTCACTGGAACCTCTTGCAAATTCAACTGATACATGAAGGTGTCCTCTCTAGATCTCCACGACAATCCCAATGTCTTTACTAACTCATCATTTTCATTGAAGAGGAACTCCTTGTTTTCCGTGGGCACGTCTTTCAGCAATTCCTCACTGTTGGCGCTCCACTTGTAAAAATGAAAACAGCCCTCTTTCTTCAAGCCAATTAGTTGTCGCTGCATCTCTTTAGCAGTAGTAATGTCGTCTGCTCCGGACAAAATGTCATCCATGTAGGTGTTATTTTGGATAACGGGAGCGGCAAGTGGGTACTTGTTCTTTCTTTCATGGGCTAGTTGTAGAAGACATCTGGTAGCTAAATATGGATCTGGTTTGGTCCCATACGTAACCGTTTTCAAGCGATAAGACACGATATCTTCTTCCAGCGATGGTCTCAATAAAATTCTGAGAAAATCTTGTTGATGCTCCTGCACCTTTATCTGACGAAACATCTTCTTTATGTCACTCTAGAAAGCCTCAACATATTTTCTAAATCTTAAAAGAATATCAAATAAATCAGGTTGAATAGTGCCTCCTTTTAGCAAAATGTCATTCAAAGAGTTTCCGTTGCTACTTTTGTATGACGCATCAAACACGACTCTCAGCTTAGTCGTTTTACTCTCAGGGCGAATCACAGCATGGTGAGGAATGTAATAATGTAATCCTGGCTCCTCCTCTTTAACTCGCTGCATGTGATCAAGATCCTCATATTCTTGTAGAAATTCGACATATTTATCTTTTATATGAGGTTCTCTAACAAATCGCCTTTCCAACAATTTTAATCTGCGAATAGCAGTAGACTTTGACTGTCCCAATTCAATGCCCTTGTCTTTTATGGGCATCTCAAAGCAAAAACGTTCGTTAGTGTCCCTAGTCATAGTTTTTAAAAAATGTTCATGGCATTTCTTAAGTTCGTCACTAACAAATTTGGTGGGTACAATTTCTTCTATTTCCCAGAATGATTTTAAAATATCATTTAAAGTTTCAAAGTCTCTTGTGATTAAACCACAATGCAATGAGCCACTTGAGAATCTTGAGGTGTTACCACTAATTATGTAGCCAAATTCAGTACTTTGTAAGATCAAGTTACCATTATATAATTTGTATTTACCATCTTTCAAAATATCAAAGAAATAAGGCATCGATAGAATTACTAATATTAAAAGTGGGGTCTGCTAGATGCACATTGCTTGGAAACGCAATATGTGAAATATCAAAGGAATTAACAGGTATCATATTAGTAATTTTGGGTACAACATGAAAATCCACAACACGTTTATATGATCCAGAACCATTTGAAATTACCCCTTCGGTTATTTACAATGGTTCTTAATAGCCTCGTTCAACTTCCTGTTCTTTTGGATCCAAGTGAGCTTTGGAAACTTCATTTCCTTTTGGTTTGTGGCTTATAATTTCTGTGGTACCTGTTTCTTCTATAGTTTGAAGTTTTTCCTCCAGCTTCTTAACATCAGCTTTGAGTTGTGCTATTCCTTCATCTTTAATGGTTAGTTCTTCAGAAAGGACCATAAGTGATATGTCTGGGATTTCTTTTTCTGCAAGTTTCATCTCAAGCTCTTCCATTTTGTTGTCTAAGGCTTCATTCTCTTACTTTAATTTCTTTTTCTCTTCTTTCAGAGAGTGATTTAACTTTTTCAAACATTCGATTTCTTCCTTTAGCTTCCTTTAGTTTAAGGCATTCCGAATCTTTCGCTTCTTCACAATTTACACTTTGAGAAAGTTTAACTACAGAGATGGTTTCATCAAAAACAGTAACAATATTTACAAGTAGGTCATCATCAAATTTGCAACATAGATGTATGCCATTTTTATCAAATGCTAACTGAGTTTGTTGCAGAAAGTCAATGCCAATGATCATATCAAGGGGAAATACATCATCATTAAGGACATGAATTGTTACAGGTAAAGTATAATTTTGAATGGTAATGTTATCTTGGAAGAAACCAATGCTTCGAAATTTATCTTTGCCAATACCGAAAAAACTTGTTGGGGAAGGGTACAAAGGAGGAGAACCAGTTGTTAGTTATGTTTTCTTTTTTTATTATGGTGGCTTGTGAACCAGTGTCACAAAGAGCAGTTAATTTAGTGTCTTCAAGTAAGATTTTGGCATACATATTATTTGTAGAAAATTGGCCAGGTGATTATAAAATTGAAAAAAAAAAAGAAAAGTCCTATCAGAAAGGTCATCAAACTTAGGGATAGATGTTGAATTGTTTTGATTTTGTGAGCAATCATCATGAACATGGCCATAACATTATTTCCCGTATGGCTCATTGACGCAGTGGGTACTCTTATGTTCATTTAAACCACAGGAATAACAAACTAATAGTGGGTTTGCATTCGTTTAAATTTCGTATTACGAAGAAAACGATCAAATCATCTTTCATTGTTTTGCCAAACATTGCTTGAAGCATTAAACAGTTTCTCAAAATTTTTCCCTTAAATTCAGGGATTGATTTGCGGAACGATATAGAATAATTTTATTGTTAGAGATCCCGTTGATAGCATACTCAATGAGCGATGATGTATCAAGACCCTTTGTGGGCTAAATCAAGCATAGCTAAAAAAAGTATTCTTGAAAAATTTCAGATGGTTTCATACGTCTCGATTCCAACGATTGAATGCTAATGATTAAATCCGAAAATTTGTCTAATAAAATTTGTTTCATTTGATTCCAGTTAATAATGTCTCGAATAGATCGAATTAATGTCAAGGCCGGCTATAACATCAGGCTGGTCAGGTTCATCAGGGGATTTTTTAACAAAAATTACCTGATGAATTGGATTTTTTATTTTGTATATATTATAAATATCTTCCACCTCAGAGATAAGAGTTTCAACGTTGTAATTATCTCGAGACGATAACGGTTTTACTAAATCACCAATTTTTTTTTAACTAAATGACAGGAAAGAATTCATAGTTCCCTCAAAAGTATTTACATCTGAGTCATCAATCAAGATTTTATGATCTGTGGTTTTCATTTTGCATTTCTGAGTGATTAGTTTTCACAGCGGGTTATTTGGGAATCGTTATTTAAGTCTACTAGTTCAAGATCATCGTTTTCGTTGAAATCGGATTCTTCCGTTATCATATCACAACATTTCTATGTGTCAGTAAATTCTAAATTTAACACTGCACATGGTGCAATAAGGAACAGAATATTCAGAAAGGATTTTTTTTTTCTTTAGTTGAATCTATCTTTTGAAGGCGGGTGGAAAACTAGAAAATTTTCGCAATGTAGTGCGATTCAATCTGTCGCCTTTTTTGTTAAATATTGACAGGTTCAAAAGTTTGATATGATTCGTACTTGCAGTTTTAAGAGATATTTTTAAGCAACTAATAGACAAATGTTTAATCGTGAAATATACACACTTAATATTTGCTTGAAAAATCCCATAATAGAAATTAAAAGTTAATATCAAAATTTTAAAAGTTCCTTCTTTCAATAACACAAAAATAATACTTAATGCAAAATAAAATACTAATTCTCATAATATTCATCAAGATATGAAAGATATAAAATAACCTTTTGTTTTAAGAAATCACTTGAAATTTATATAAATAAGCATATAATTGTGTCTCTTCAAAAGAAACGCATCAAAGTTTTTCAAAATAAACACATCAAGTTGTACTTCAAAATATTTATTTCAAAATTCTTCAAAACAATCACAACAAAATTATATTTCAAAACAGATTTGCATTCAAGAAACGGGGGATATAACTTCACTTTCAAAGCATCAAAATTATTATATCAAAAGCATCAAAGTATTCTTCAATTAACAAAAATTCTTGTACGAAAACAAAAGAAATCAACTCAATATCAAGTAAGAAAGGTTGTCATCAAATAAATTGCTCATATCTTCATCAATTACAAGATTTTGGCTTACATCCGCATTTTCTTGAACAATTTCTTCAAAAGTACAATCATAAATCGTACTTACATATTTGTAGTACGGGCTGGTTCGGGTCTAGGGGGTTTCAACAAAGTTCAGAAGAAATATCGGCTAGGCACCCATGTGAGGTGAGGGTTCCCACCTCACCTCGGGTTGGAAATGAAGGCACAGTTTATATTTAGACAATTAAAAAGGAAAAAGGTGACGGCACAATACAAACATTTACGAAAATAAAATGAATGAAGAGGGTGATTGTGTCCTTAACATCAGTTAGAGAATTAACACCGAAAATGTCCACTCTCCTGCTGCATTGTTTTACGCTCAGTCCAACGTGTCTACCAGAATCACGGTTACAGTTAATGATGGTGGTTCTAGTTAGGAGTTATGTTGTGCCAACTGGCGCAGATTGATACTTCATTTTTTTATGTTGAACATACGTCTAACTTGTGTGATATCGAATTAGGGCAAAATGATCTACCTTTAAAAACTTGTAGTCAGGGGATTTGTCTTGATATAACCGGATTTTCCGCATCCACGGCAGAAGAAAAGAATTTAGCTTTCAAGTCGTTAACGTCCTTCATGACTGATAAATATTTTTGTCAGCCATATTATATTTCTTGATACTTCATTTGGTTATCCACAGCTCTTGTTTTAGTTCAGTGTTTTTCAAACTGTGGGGTGCGCCCCCTAAGGGGGTGTGATAACCCTACAAGGGGGGAAGTAAACATACTGAAATGTCGAAAACAAAAGATTATTTTGAAAAACTATTAATTTACTAAAAGTATAAACAAATAAAATACATTCTGACATAATAAAAAATACTACACTGATATAATACTTATAAATATATCAGTACTGCGGAATGAATTTTTTATAACTAATTTAACAATACTAAGTTAAGAACTAGTTTAATAATTACCAGTAACTCCATGGGCTTGACATATATAAAATTAAAAATAAAAACTCACATTTATCTTGATAATTTGCACGGTTTAAATTCCTTTTATGCCGTTTAAAAATTACGTGATTCGCTCCCAATGCCTCCGTATAACACGTAAGTAAGCGTATGTGGTGTATCAGAGGGGGGGGGTTGATAAAGGATTAAAATGGATGCATAGGTGAACGTACAGAAACGTGTCGTAATAATTATCTATAATGTGCGTTGTAGTATTATTATGTGTGCCGTAGAAATTAAAATTTATAGAAGTTCATGAGTGCTTTTATTTATGGACCTTAGTACTTCAAAGGCGTGATAGTCTTGCATCTCTCTCTCTCTCTCTCTCTCTCTCGACAAGGTAAACCATTTTATCTAGAGTATTTTCTTCATTTAACAAATAGAAAAATGAAAGGCTTAAAAATACACAAATCTAGCACACTGTTTATAGGAATGACAGAACTACTGTTGGGAATAATACCCGTTTTTATCCCCTACCTTGTACATCCCAGTCAATTTATCGGTGAACAAATCATTCTGTGAAACTAAGATGGCAGATATCTTACGAGATTTCAACTTAATAATCACACAAATAATGGACTGTATATTTTAATTCTCGTTTTCAAACATGTTTAGTACAAGTTACACAATGCGTGTTTTCTCTTCCTGGGTTAAATCAATTCTATATAAAGTAATTTTGCAGACATGCGTTTTACATCTGCGTGGCGCACAATGCGTCTCTGGGTTGCACAAATATCAGCAAATGCTTCAAGACTTATTTCTTTCGAAGGTTCTAGAACAGGGTTGGGCAGACTTTTCCAGGGTACGGGCTACTTCTAATGTTTTTAAGGTATTGCGGTCCACCCAGTGATGTAGGTGAGGCCATTCTGTATTAAAATCGCATGCTTTCTCTTTTGACATTGTACCCCTCTATTAAAATATGACAATACTATTTTTAGTGCAATAACTCAGGTAACACAAGATTGACAAGTTGAATGTTTGAACAACTATGAGCGACTGCTAGACCATGGAGGTATTCAAAGCAGTGAGCAGAGAAGATACGTGAATCGATGAATCTGAATCCGATGTATGTACTTAATTTGTTCGCTACCAAGTCCGTGGGACATGAGAACCCAATCCCGTGAGAGCGCGGGAACAGCTGAACATCATTTTTTCTCCCCTTCAGTCGGCGAGTTGGGAATATTTTCCCCTACAGTAGCAGTGGAAGTGCTAAGGGTCATCGTTTGCTCACGATTAAGGTACATGTGTTATCTAGACATTTATTGAATCATTTGCTTAAGCAAATACAGTCGCATCGATTGTGAAAAGTCCATTCTAAAATCTAACTGACATCAGTGTCCCATAAATAGGTTTCTTTTAGTAAGCGTGTTTTAGTAGAGGTGGTCACCCCCAAAATGTCTTGGCAGTCCACCAGTCGATCGCAATTGACTTAATGCCCATCCCGGTTCTAGAATAATCAGGCTGTGTGTTGGACCGTAAATACGTAATTAAAAGTCAAATTGAAGTGATAGAAATGGAAATTAGATGAGTGATATAGTAGCTACATAACATAAACTTTTTACCTTGATTGTAATTAAAAATTAATGTTCACGTCGCTTTAAAAAACCAACTATTAGCCAACCAAAATCCAACTGAGCGGATTGTGCCAAATTACACCAGCAACTAATTTTTCTGTTTCGGATTTCTATTCAGTATAAGGATAATAATTCGCCAAGTTGGCGATAAATAAAGCTGTGGTGTAAAATAGGATCCAATATTCTATTTATGTATATGTGTGACAGAGCTAACAATACTTGAATTAATAATAACAGAGACTCTCTCAGCTGAAATCCAACCCGGGAATGAAGCTGTTTACAATTTTCTGATTTAAATGCATGCATGTAACCGCACATCCTATTCCTTTCTGTGTATTTTGTGTGTGTGTTAGCTTTTGGTATTCTGAAGTATGTGAATAAATATAACATACATCTCAACATACTCTTCATTGTTACATACATACATATAATTTTCTAAGTAAAATTCCTCTTGAAAGGCAATTATGGCATTTAATCGCTGGAGAGTATGTTACGTGTTGTCTTAATTTGCAATCGAAGATTAGTTTCCATTTCTTATTTAAACCGAATTAAACAATAAAACTAAAAATAAAAATCAATAAATTCAATCAATAATAAAGTCCAGAAATTATGTACCTTAATTCAAGAACCTAAATTCCCGTGAGAAAACTTGATTATTTCACAAGAGAACAAATCTGTAAACAAATGCAAAGCTAAATCAAATAATCCCAATTTCGAAAAGAGGTAAAAAATTATTGTACTGAGTGATCAGAAATACCAACTTTTATTTCTGTAACATTTTATTTTATTTAATCATGTTTATCATTTTGCTTCGAAATGTCTGTCATTTGCCATCCGGTTTGTTATGTCTAAGCAGAATATTATACGATCTGCTTATAAATAGTTTTTTTTTTTTTTTTTTTTACTGTTTGCTACTTATTTTTATGCCAAGACTCAAAGTGTTTTTATTCCGTAGTTTCTTGGTTTAAAATCGTTTGGTGGAAATTGAATATATAAGTATATATATATATATTATATATATATATGAGCCAGAATTTTGAATTAATGATGTTAATAATTTTCATTACGAGTTGAAATTTTAGTGTAAAAATTAACAGTTCTAATGTAAATAATTATTTTTTATGATACATTTCTTTCCGAATTGATTTCTAATTAATGAAAGTGTTTTATATAATACTTTCTTGGTTTTTTCATTTAACTGAAATGTTTATTTAAGTAATTTTTTCATCTTATCAGCTAACTTTTTTTATGTATCTTTCATTAAAAAAATAATAATAAAGAAAAAGGTTTAAATTTGATTGGGTAGACTAAACTGTCAACAAAATTAACATTGGAGGATGAAAAAGTAATACCGCAGCCAAAGCAATTAGTCACGTGAGATTAGAAACCAATGAAATTAAGTTTTAATAAAGTTGTTCGTATTCTTCCATAATCGTTTCGCCATATTTTTTAAGGATCTTTGCAGAACAAAATATGGTGAGTACCTAATTTCGATTGTTTATCATATGAAAAGTTTTATTTTCATAGTAATTTTTAACTTTTGTTTGATCTTTGAAAATTAATGTAAATACTACGTTAGCGATTGGCATCGTGTTATTTATGCTATAATGCTTAGCCTTGAATAATGCGAGGCAAAAATGGTCTGATTAGATCATTGTTACTAATGTGTATTTTGTTGTATTTTAAATGAAATAAGATTTTTTTTTCAAGTTTTGTCGTTTCTTGATATAAATCTTGTTTAAATATAAGGAAAGCTGTTTTGATCGTTTTATAGCAAGGTCGTTAATAATCTTTAAAACATTATTTAATATTAAAAATTAATTGATAAAATTTTAAAATTCTTAGAAGAATTCAATTCCGAATTATTTAATGGTATGATTAGTTAAAGTTCATTGCATCTAAATACAATTACTGCTTTGATTAGATAATTTATAGATCATATGAAACATCGATGTGTAGTAAAAAGTATTTTCAGTATATTCAATATTCTGTAATGTGTATATTTTGAAATTAAGGTTTTTCAAGCATTTATAAAACTGATTTTGATATCTTGATTTATATTCAGCGTACTATGTATGCAGTAGGGAAAAGAAGTTGATATTAGATTTGAAAACCACATCTCTTGTTTTTTACGATCATGATTTCTTCGGCGCTGCATGGATCAGAATTTATCATTAATATATTTACGGGGTTTTTTTTGTTGGAAGATTTAAGAAATCTGAAAATTTAGTAAAGTCATCTGTTTCGTATTGAAACGATTACTTAATAGAGAATTACTTTCTTTCTTATTAAGGATTATAATTTTTACTATAGATTATGAAATATTTGATCAGATTTTTTTGTGTGATTGAAAAAAATGTAACTTTTATACTCAACTCAAAAATAGTTATAAATAGCTTAAAACTTTTTCATTATTTTTATGATCAATCACAGAAAAAGTGTAATAGAACATTTTTCCAAATTCCTTTTGAAGTTGAATAGTTTTCTGACATTCAACATGGAACTGAAAACTCCCCCACCCCAAGCATGCAATTTTCTTTTACCTTATACTTTTGTAACACCATATTTTTATGGAATTTTCGATTTCTATTTTATATTGTATAAATTTGTAACAAGATGCATCTATGTTCATTTAAAGCTAATTCGAACTAGTTTTCAGAACTTAGTCCTCTACTTAATCTACAACAAATTTATAGTTTAAGGAAAGTAAAATAATTCTAATGAAAATAAAAGAAAAATGTCACCCAAAAAATATACTTGTATTTAATCTTATTTTCTACAAAACTGTTCGAGGCTTTAAACGAACTTTTATATTTAAAGAAAAATACCGATTATCATTTGTATTTTTTTACTACTTTAAAATCTCTGTTTAACCGATCGGATTACACTCAAATGGATTTTCTGTGGGCACTCTTTGTAAATACGTGGTTTATACTTTGGATTGAAATCGTACAGAATACTGTTACCCGGAATAAATGACCACTGAGTAATGCTGTGGTAGTTGGTGACAAGTTTTTTGATTGAAAAATTAGGACTCGAAACTTGAATTTGTAACAGTTATTAGCAAATACTTCCAGGCCCGTTTTAAGGCATAGGTTAACTGGGCACAGGTCTTCGAATTCGGGGGGGGGGGGGAGGCCTGAGTAAGATCATGATCCGAATCATTTTAATCGTTTATTATTCTTAGGCATATTCTAAGTAAAATCGGTAATTTCGAACTATATATACCAACTGGCAACAATGGAAGGATTGCAATTTGTTATGTCCGTCTTCCGTTTCTAGGCCTAGGCCTACCACCATTGGCGTAGCTAATCTTGAGTGGGCCCCGCATCAAAATTCCTTGGGGGGGGTGACCTTTTTACAGTAATAACTTATCCGAAAGCGTGAAAACTTTACAATTTGGGCCCCTGTAGCTTGAGGGCCTCGTATCATTGATACGGCGGTAGCTACGCCCCTGCCTACCACATACATCATCATTACTCACTGAGTCAAAAGGGGGCTCTCAGTCGAGTCAGTTTGTGAGATATTGAACCACGCACATTTGTTGCGGGTTACCGTTAGTACAAACTTTACCAAAGTATGCCATGGTCTGATAACGCGGTCGATGCTAGAGCTAGCACCCCGCATCATTCACACCACGTCAAATCGACATCTGAAAGTGTCCTATAATTTCAAGGCTCATTGTAGCGATTTTAATGCAATTTTAAACCAAATCAACAAATGCGACATAGGCATTTGTATTTAAGCTTTTAGGATCAAGACGGTGGCCATCGGTTAAGTTTGCCGATTTCATGACTGAGGGAGGTTCCTTTCTCCCTATATAATGGTTTGGGAATCCGTTTCTCTCGTGAATTTTTTGTAACATAATTCGGTTTGGGAAGTTGGTGCAAACTTTAAGCTTTCTTCATCCAATCTTAAAGAAGTCTGAAATTTCTTGAAAAATCTTTTTAAATGATTAAACATGACTGTGAACTTGTGATCGGTGTTGTCGAGTCACAGGTTCAAGTCCTGAAGCCACTGAAGACCCGCTTTTTAAAGGGGTTGATGCACATTAAATATGGCAAATCTTTATATCTGTGTTGCTTGGGAGTTTGGAGATAATGGTTCCGATTTAGGTATCTTCTTTTTCAATATTACGAAGTCCGTTGCATGTAGCCCTCGTGTAGCATTCAAGTACGATTTAAATCAAATAAAAACTATCAAATGGATATTGTAAAATAATAATAAAACTAGCTTTTCAATTTTAATTTAAATGAGAATATATAACTGAATTAAGTGTAAAATGCATTAAATATTAAATAATTGTTTTGCATAAAACAATGTACATGAGCTTCCATTAGTTTTTTGACGAATATCATTTGAAGTAAGAATAGCATTCAACCGAAATTAAGATCATAGGCTTTTTAGACCATTTTTTCTTAATTGTGCGGAAAAATTTGATTCGATTGTAAAAAAATTCTTTTTTGGAAGTTACCCAAGTTAACTTGCATTCACCTTATAAATGAGACCACTTACTAGGGATGTTTCATTTTTGTATAACAATTAGACGATTTTTATCTTTTGTGGATTCAGATCTGTTGTAACAATTCGAATATAGATCAATACTGTACTACTTCCGATATTGTTTGAATGAAACTTGACGAGTTCACTAAAACAAAAAAAATTTTAGAATATTTTCTAAATAGACAAGAATATTTTCCAATTTTTCTTGTAAGTTAAAAGCACGATTATGTGTTCATTTAAAAATCAAAATGTCTTGAATTGTGAATAAACTACTATATTATTGGTACAATATCGGTTAGTTTCTAAGACAGGAAAGAGGTTTAACATAAGAAAAGGCCCATAAAAAAGCTACAACAATCGCATTAAAAGAATCCATAAATAATTTTAAACATTTTTTACCGGACGCAGAATAATTTTTGAAACATTTTCTTTACATTTGATGAAACAAAATATTTTTATATTAGTAATAAATTAAGAGAAACAAAACTTTTTAAAAACAACTTTTATTTAAACGCGCTAAAGAGAATAAAATAAACTTTTCCTTTAAAACTTTTTTTTACTATCAACTTATAATGTCATTACACAATTTATAGGATATAATAGCTCGTCGCGAGATTATAAAGTACTTGTATTTACTTAGTTTGAAAATTTTAAAAATTAAAACCAATCAGATCAAGTTATTTAATTTACTTGTTTATCTACTCATGTAAATCTCGCGGCAAGCTTTTATATCCTATAAATTGTGTAATGACGTTATAAGTTGATAGTAAAAAAAGTTTTAAAGGAAAAGTTTATTTTATTCTTTTCAGCGCGTTCAAATAAAAGCTTGTTTTTAAAGTTTTTTTACTTTTAATTTATTTTTTACTTTTTAGTTATCGCTGGATAGGTTTCTCAGCCTGTTCATCTCATTCAACGCTGGTTCGCCATCCATGGTTTAGCTGAATCAATTCTCGCAAAAAGGGTATTAGACGAAAAACACAATTTTTTTTTTTTAAATCGGTAATTTTTTAGCAATTTTTTCAATTTTCGTACAGATTTTGGGTAATATTGTTCTACACACGAAATAAAAGTTTCGTCAGATTATCTTCATATATGACGAAGTTATTATATGTTTAATTAAAATTTTGAGTATTTTTAAAAAAATTGTAAAAAAAAAGTTTGAGACATTTTATTTTTTAAATGACTGATTCTAAAAGAGCAAAGCATGAGCTGTTTCAGTACAGAATGTCGATTCATTTAAACGAGAAAAAATTCATGCGCAACAATTTAGACACCATTTTCATAAAAAACGTATCAATTTTGACTCATTTTAAAAAAAAATCGTAAAAAATACAAATATAACTATTTTGTAAAAAAAATTGTACCATATCGTGGCGAAATAAATTATCTTTCCGATTCTGTAATTATTTATTGTTTTTAAAAAAATTCGATTGCTGTTTTAAAAACGTCAAAATTAAAAAAAACTCTTAGTTCTTTATTTTGCGTCGCTGAGCATAGCGGAATTAACAGCGAACAGGGTAAAACAACTGTGCGTTTTAAGGTTTTTGATTAACATATTTTTAACTAATTGCGATATCGGAATATAAATGATCAAAACATGCATTGTTACCCAAACTAAGCGTGTACACAAAATTTCAGCTCAATCGGTTGAAGATATCAGCTTCAAAATTGAGTTGCAAGATTCCACCGGAACAAATTACATAGATTCATACATACATTGCAAGTTAAATAAAAGCTTGTATCTCAAGTATTGAAATTGCTGAGTCATCTTTGAAAACGTTTTGTGAATATCTTTTTTTTTTTTTTACTTTGAAAATTGGAATATCATTGGTTGCTCGACATTAGGAGTTTCAGGCTTTCGCAACAAGCAGAGTAATAACAGCATCATTTTTAATAGCTCTTTTCAGAGCTAAATAGTGGTTGGTCATTAATAAAAATAATGAATAAGTTATCACAACTCCTTATTTGACACTATTCAAATATGCTTCTTTGGAGTCAATGTGTTTATAATAAATGTGAATATTTTTAAAAATGTGATAGACGTTCTAATTGAGAGTTGGGAGATATTCCCACGCATTAGGCAAATTTTCCTTGAGTAATATGCAAATCAACCTGTTGCTGCTTAAAATTTTTTCAAAACTAGAATATTTAAACACTTCGAAAATGCAGTAATAAAATTTCTTTTAGATCCTAGTTTGACATTAATATATGTAGTTTTAAAATGAATGTGTGCTTTTTTTAAAAAAAGGTACACTATCTACCAAATGTAGCTGACACATTCTATGATGATAAATGAGAGTACTAATCTATTGATACGGCTCAATTTGAAATTCCTATTAGAGATATTAATGTCGATTATAATGGGACTGAGGATATTGCTTCTTTATAACTATCAAAAGACACAACAACATCAAGAAATTTGAAGGAGCTATGGAAAAAAGTATATATGAAGCACTTAGAAATGAAATATACAAATTAAATATGTGATACAAATCCATATTTACCGAAAATTGACTGAATATTTAAGATAAAAGAATTTATATATATATATATTCAGATTCAGTAGTTGGTAGGAGCCGCCTCAACCTCATTCAAGTACACCCTTAACCCTCCGGGGCACTCTTTCTACAAATGTTTGGATGAAAACCTGTAGTATTTTCTTCCACTCGACTTGGAAAAGAAATGTTAGTTCTTTAACCGATTTGGGACGGTTGCTGCACCCTTTAATTCGGTGATCCAAATTGTCTCAGAGTCTTACCATAGGATTCAATTCGGGACTCTGGGCAAATCAGTCCAGTCAGTTCACCCCATTGCCACCATACCAATCCATAGTGAACCTCATAACATGACAAGTGGCATTGTCATCCTGGAAGTATCAACGGTCCAACTCGTAAAATTACTACAGCACATTATTGTCTAGAATAGCGGGAGTCGAGTTTGAGCTTACCGGGAATTGGAATCAAGGATCCAAGTCCGTACCACGAGAGACATCCCTATACCATAATTTCACCTCCCCAAACTTAACGGAAGGCACAATGCATTCTGACAAGTCTTTCTCCAGGCATACGCCAAACCCACAGACTCTGCCATCCAACTGGTAGAGATTGAACCGTTTTTTTTTCACACCGGAAAACCTTTTCCCACTCATCTACGATCTAATTTCGAAATGTCTTGCTTCACCTCAACCAAGTAGTGTGGTTGGATTTTGTGATTATAGGCACATGGACGGCAACAACGACCATTGCAATCAAGCAAATAGGCTTCCTTTCAGATGCTATTTCCAAAACAAATGTCCGGGATTCTGATTGGAACTCTTGGAGTTTTGTAGGCCATCAGTTTGGTGTGGTTTTTCCGAATTTCTTTGGATAGCACTCGTCGGTCTCATCTCTTCATTTCACGGGTCTGCTAGGTCGAAGCACATTCTGACAATCACCACTCACCTTCCACTTTTTTATTCAAAAAATGCCACTATCGATTTTGGAATGTTTAATTCATTAGAAATATTTCTTAAGGAACGGCTGTTTTTATGATATCCGACAATTACGTCCTTCTCAAAGTCAGACAGCTCTGAATTTCGTAGCATCTTGTATTCGTCTAATTCCGATGCTGTTTTCTCAAGAAATTGAAGCACAGAAGGCGTCACTATATCAGGACCTCAGATATCCTCATTTGCATTTCCAAATACTTATTGGTAAATAGTGTATTTGCGAATTGGTGTTACATTTAAAAAACCCATTATCCATAATGAAAGAAATCACTAGGCTTTAAACTTTGAGGATAGAAACCAATTCTCAAAAGAACTCCAAAACTAAATTGTAATCAGAAAAAAATACGCTTAAGATTCAATATGATCCACGAATAAGTACAACAAATAGTTGGTTGTAAGAATGATTATACTACTGAAATGTTACCTCATTCGATGAGAAACGTAATTAAAAAAGCAGATAAACATGTGGTTCATAAGAAACAATTTATTAGTCTAATAGAAGCTCGTGTCTGAGAAGAAACATGTAAGCTCTTATCTTGAAACTTAAAGGACCATAAAACCAAACAGCATTTGCATTGGTTTACAGCATTTGCTAATATAATGAATTAGTGGTGCTGTTTTTAAGTATCGTGGTTGCTGATATTATAATTAGATGTCACAATTTTCAAGTAACGTCAATCTTCTCAGTAGTGGTTAGTTTGTGTGGTTGTTAATTTTTATCTTCATCTAACTCCAATTTTGTGTCCCGTTTCTCCTTGAGATAGAGCAAAAAAGAAGTTCCATTTTTTCATTGATAATTCTTGAATTTTGATATTTTTTTTCCTTTATCGCATTTTATAGATTTAGTATTTCATTTTTCCCCTCGAATTTTGAAATTTTACGCACAGTAGATTCTTAAGTCATGCTGACTAAATGAAATAGTGACTAATTTTAATAGTGTTAAGGTGAATGACAGCGTTCGAAACCGTGATTTTGAAAAAGCGCATTAATGGACATACATATTGTTTCATATTTAGTGTCAGTTAAATTAGAAAAATACTAATCCGCATCTTGCTAAACTGGATGTGTTTCAGTGGTAAAATATTAATTCTAATTACTACAAATAAATTCTGCTCAATTCATGACTTCACCAGCCATATAGTTTTTATGCTTTTAATGGCATTCTTTATACATATTTACAAATTTTAGTGAGTTCTGCTTATTAATTCTATGATTCTAACAAGGATTCCTAGTGAGCGAAGCAAAACGTCAACATAATTACATCAAAACTAAAGCAGAACTGAATCGGAACTCAAGCTGAACACATTTCTTTTTACAGAGAAAGTGGGAGCGCCATCTATTGCACTTTTCGCCACACTCCCCACCGATGAACAGAATGTTCATCCACTAATTAGACATTGCTAAATTAAAGGATTCACTAACCTTAATAACAAATATTCATACAGTAAACAAATTACTAATAATACTCACAATATATATTATGAATCAACTACAATTTTCAACTAGTTATAACATAAACATAAAATAGCTAAACATACAACTATATATTCAATATTGATTATAGAAAATATAATACAATCATACAGTTATCAAATGATTTAAGAATATCAAATCAATAATTAATTTATAATCCTGGAAAAAAATGAATAAATCTTATATTCAACATGAAGTACAGCTCAATATTAATATGAAATGCAACAAATTCAAAAAGAATACTACTAAACTGAAAATGAAAAATACTAAAATTGGGCATGAATAATACTAAAATTTAACTTGAAAAAATACTAAATTTTATGCATAATTAAGTTCTAAAGGATACAGCATTTGTATGGGTTTTCGGAAAAGACTTTGTGATGCTTTAATAATGCACGCTCTTGCATTGTTGTCACTTCCTATTAATATTTCGTGAATTCTACCCAACTGCCACAACTGTTTGGATTTGGCTGTACTTTCCACAAGTACAACATCACCAATTTTTAAATTTTCACGGACGCTTAGGATTTTAAATTTGTGAGCAGTTCGCAGTTGCAGGACATACTGTTCTTTCCACCTAGTCCACAATTGTCTCAAAAGCATAGTTTGATAAAGTTTTCTTTGTCTTTGGAGATGGTTTCATCAAAAAGATCTGTAAATTGCATGAGATAATTAAAGCCATTGCTACCAAAGTGCAAAAAGTGAGCCGGTGTCAATGGTTCTCGATCATCTTCGCCATCATTCACATACGTCAACGGATGCAAGTTGACAATATTCTCGATTTCAGTCAATAAAATCGCAAGCTCCTCAAAACTAAGAAATGATCAAACCAAGATCTTCCTCAAGGGCTCCTATACTGTTTTCACCATCCTTTCGTAAAAATCTCCCCACCATGGGTTTCTATCAGGTATCAATTTCCATTGAACCCTTTTGTTTGCAATCAAATCTTGCAATTCCCTTTAAAACATTGACAAGATGATTCAACTCCTTCTGAGGTGTTTTAAATGTACTAAAATTGTCTGAGTAAATCACCTTACAATTTCCTCTTCTAAAGAAAAATCATCGTAACTCAAGTTTGAAGCATTTTGACATTGCAGACAGGAGTTCCAAGTGCACGGCTCATGTGACCGCACAAGTAAACAATGCAATATGGACGTTTTTTCTTCTCAATCATCCTTCACAAAAATCGGTCCAGCAAAGTCAATGCCTGTGATTTCAAAGAAGTGGGAGGGGGGGGGGAATGCTCTACAATTCTATCTCTGGGTAGCTGTGCTATCATTTGATCAGCATATTTGCGACACACACACACAATACAATTTTTTATAATTCTTTTAACTAGTTGTCGAGCTTTAGGTATCCAAAATTTTCTTCTAATTTGTGTCAAGGTTGTGGAAACACCTGTGAGAAATACCGTGATATGTTCTCTCATAACAAGCAATTCAGTAAACTTAGATTTCGCTGGTAAGAGAATGGGTTGTTTTTCTCCTATCGCTAAATCTGCTTCTTCTAATCTAGTGGATATTCTTAAAATATGCTGGGAATCTAAAATAGGAATCATGCCTTTTGAATCATGCCTTATTGGCTGTCGTTTTTTAAGAGCTAAAATTTCAGAAGAATAAAATTCTCGTTGAGTTTCCTTTATCCAATAAATCTCGGGTTGTTCTATCTCATTTGTATGAAGATAACCATCCTTTATATTACGTCTGCTGTTGATCAAAAGTCGTAAAATTCAGGCTGTTACTCAACATCTTATTCAAATTACTGTACTTTTTTAAGTTAAGCACGTGATCGTTTGTTTTTAAAATGCACTGATTTTGGATTGTCTCCTCAGATTTCTGTCTCAATTCTAAGTTCTTTTCTTCGACGCCTTGAACTTAACTTTTTGGCCAATTTTCTTTTGGTTGGTGGAGCCAATGTGGTCCGTTCCAGCCTTCCAAATTGAAATGAATTAATTTCAATTGTGGGAAATTAAAATTTCCTGTACAATAACAGGCAAATTTTATTCTCTGGCTAATTTCGGCTCTAAAGACGTTCTTCGACTACCACCGTCGAAAATCATTCTTATAATAAACCATTTCCTTTCCTCCCAATAAATTGACTCTCTGCAGTCTGCAAATTTTTTTCCGAAATGCAATGTGCTATATTACTACAGTATCCGAACTTTCTTTTTTTTCTGAGTTAAAGGATTTATATGTAATAGTCAAATCAGAAGGTTTGGTTGTGCGACCTTGACTGTAGAGACTAATTTTCGTTGACAGTTTTTCTCGTACAATCGAGAGCTAAATCCGATGGTAATAATTTAATAATGATCGATGTTAGAAGATTGGCATAAGTTTTTGTATCAACCGATAGAGATACTAAATTTCTAATTTGAGTTTCTATTTTATCATGCATGGTTCTAAGAGCATTTAAATCATCTGGGGGGTTTTATAGGCGTGATATTTAATTATGATCCGAGGTGGGCTTGAATTAATACATCCTTATAACCGTAACAAGATTGTAATATTTCCAATGTTGAATCATAATTTTCATCTTTTATGGCGGACGCGGCACTACCACCTATCAGACTTTTCAAATAAATAACTTTTTCTACTTTTGATAAGCTAGTGTTCTTGTGGAGCACATTTTCGAAACGTCCACAGAACTCTAAAAATGTCGAGGATCTCCATAAAATTTATTCAAACTTAAACGAGGTAAATTAAAGGCTGGGGTGGAGTCCGAAATTGGTTGTGATTGAAACAAAACTTGATTTCGTTGAACGGAATTTTGAGCATTTTTAATATCTTAAGTCGTTTAATTTTCTATGAAGCATGCATTTATTTGCGATTAATTTTTCATTATATATAATCTTCACTAATTTCTATTTCAATGTCATTCACATGAATTAAATTAATCTAATCATCAAGAATTTTAATGTTATCATTTTTTTTTACTTTGTAATAAATTTACTAAATCATCTAATTCAGAACTATCAACTGAATTCTTACATTCTTCTATTTTTTTCATCAATTTAGTTGTTGATGATTTAAATGCCGCTCTTTTCATGTTAAGACAATCTAATCCGATATTGAAATCAAAGGTACTCGCCCGTTTGAAGAACACCTTCACTAAAATACTAGGGAATCCATAAAGACAAAGGCACAAGAGTTTCCTAAAAGAATAAATACTTTCAACAAGGGCACTAAATAACTGAACAATATTCCATTCCACAATCGCACTAAACACTTCTTTCACAACCTGACTTCCCGGCTGATGCACCAAAAATAATCCTCATCTAACTTAACTGGGTGGAGCTCAGTGGTAGAATGCTAACCAATTACTACAAATAAATTCTGTTCAATTCATGATTTCAGCAGCCAGATAGTTTTTATGCTTTTAATGGCATTCTTATATACATATTTACAAATTTTAGTGAGTTCTGCTTATTAATTCTAGATTCTAACAAGGACTCCTAGTCAGCGAAGCAAAACATCAACATAATCACAGCAAACTAACGCAGAACTGAATCAGAACCGAAACTATAAAAAACACATTTTCTTTTTACACAGGAAGTGGGAGCGCCATCTGTTGCACTTTTTGCCACAGATACATATAAAATTGCTTTAAAGATATTATTACAAGAAAAAATCATTTAAAGGCAATTTTTTTTCCAAAAAAAATGCCGTATTTTGAAAACATTGTCCTTTATGAAAAATGCTTCTATAACAAAATTGCTGAGACTTCTATACCGGGGTGAACTAAAATTTTTGAGATTTTTTGTCTGAAAGTGGATTTATTCATATTTTATTATATGAGAAGAGAAATGTTAACAAAAAATCACAACAAATATTATTTCAATTGATCGTAACTCTGAGAATAATGTGAATTTTTCAAAAATTTCAGTTCTACCCCAGTATAGAAGTTATAGATATATATAGGCAAAATATTATTGTTATACATGCATTTTTCATAATAAGGAGAATGTTTTGAAAAAAAAAATTTTCTTCATGTTTTGACCAAAAGAAAATTGACTTTAAATGATAAATTATTTTTATAATATTCGTAAAGCAATTTTGTATCTGTATTTTTATTCAACTAACACAAAGAATAAAAAAATTAATATTTTACATACATTCTTCAAATTCCTGTTCCGGACGTAGACACCCTAAAATTCCTCTCTTAGTATCGTTTTTTCCCCCTTGCTTATCTTATGTCAAATCTTAGTAGATCTATGTACAGATAGATCTATTACTCAGACCTGCATATATCCAATGTAGGTCTTGTGTAGATCTATAACTTGAGAAATATCTTTAAAAAGCTGTTAAGTAATTTTCAAGTTCTAGAAATTCTTGAATAATTAATGCTATTTAAATGGTATCCATTATCGTAAAATCTTCTTGGGTTAAAAGAAAAGTTTTTTTTTTCTTTCCAAGCGACAATTTGACTATTCATTTGGATCGTCGGGAATGTTGGCAAGGGATTATTTGGTTGGGAAAATACCAATATCGAAGATATTGTAAGTTCCAAAGTTAATTAAGTTGGGGAAAATGCAAAAGTAATATTGGGTTAAATGGCCATGTAGGGGGGGGGGAGAATGTTTCTTCAATAGTTGAGAAACAAATAGCGAAAATAAACTGAGGTGAAAAGGGATTTACGTTTTACACATGTAAAAACTCGTTAAAAATGTGAAAACAGTTCTGCTCTGTGACATTTTAACTTTGTGAATATATTATGTCGATTCAATCCAATCTATATTCAAAAAGATAATCTTAACGATTTCAGTTTAGAAAATTCATTGAACCCTTCTCTTACAAATACTATAATCCTTTTTTAAGAATGAAATCCAGAATTGTTGTAATCCTCAACAGATGTTTAAAATGTACTGTAAGAAAACAGGAGTGGTTAGGAATGGGGGGGGGGGTGATCATAAAAACCAATGTATTTGCTGGAAAAAATTCGCATTATTGAATTTTTAAAAGAATTTTTTCCCAATCCTTAGACACATAACTACCAAAATTCTTGATGACGTTACAAATAAATCAGTAAGTTTTTGATCTGCCTAATTCTGTATTGTGTGTTAAGTAAAATTGACATTCTCTACAATTTAATAATTTTTAAATTAAATCCCTTTAGATATTCTATTACCGGTGTAATTTTTTCAATTTTCTTAATACTTTTTTGGCTAAAGGAATACTTCAAATATTTCGTGAAGATCTAAAATATCTTGACAGTTTTACTCATTTGTTCGAGGTTTTTGGTTATTAAATAAAATTTCAAAACTAATACACTTTCATAATTTTTGTAATTGTTTTTTAGATGCATAGTAATGAGTAAATAGAGTTTTGTCTCTGCACAATCCATTGAAATTTTTCATGGAGGAAACAAAAGTATTTCAAAATCTCTAAGCGGTATGATATTGTATACATTTTACTCCCAAAAGTTAAACATGGAGAGAAAAAAATGCCACTAGAATTTGGTAAGCCAATCATAATGAAAAAAGCTGAACATAGCTGCAACGGTAGAAGCGAGTATGCAAATATATTAGGTAACGGCCAAACACTGTTTTGTGTCGAGAAATATGCAAACCAGGCAATCATATAAGAAGCCGGCATTGTGAAGGGCTATAGGAGATGCTGATGAAATGTATTTAGAGCATTCATACGCTTTGTTTTCAAGGTAGACGTGATTCTATGGCTGTTAAAAGAGGAATGGAAGATTCTGAGAGCTGGCGGGCTGTTGGACGCTTTGAAGCAGGATGGTCTATCACAGATGCTGCTCGTGTCTTCGGAGTTCATCATTCCGTCATTTTACAATTATGGAATCAATTCCAAAAACTTTGTCCGATGATCTGTAGTCAGTATTCCAAGGGCTACGATCTTCGCAAAGATATATATAGATTACTATTGTAGCCAAACGAAACTGAAGTTAAACCTCCCCACGTATGACATCTATGGTAGCAGCGGTCATTGGTGTAAGACAGGGGTGGGCAGACTTTTCCAGGATACGGGATACTTCTAATTTTTTCAATGTGTTGCGGTCCACCCAGTGTCAGTGGCGCTCACAAGGGTCCAAACCCTCTCTCATAGCCATTGATTTTTTTCCCGATTGATTATAATCCCATGTATATAATACGTAAAACTTAATTATTTGTTATTAATAATTATTTTTTAATTAATGCTGATTAATTATACAGTGATTTATTTTTTTACTGTTTTTTGTTCCTGACTATCTACAAAATCAAAAAAATATGTTTCGTTGCGTATTTGGGTATGAAATGAGAATGGTAAGCTTTTGACCCTCGTTCCCTCCCCCTTGAAAAATTCTTGTTTGCTCTCAGTGTCGTAGGTGTGGTGAGGTAGGAAAAGGTCTACAATATTTTAATAATAAGTATAGAATATGTAATTACCTACAGAACAAAAAAAAAACTACTTTTGAAACCGCATTTGAAGCAAAATGCAAGATACAAACATAATAATAGCAGCTACAAATATTATATTAACTGATGTATTTGTGTCAAACAATTCAAAACACACTGAAAAATAAAATATTTTTTTAACTAAATTTAGTTTTTGTTGTTATAGTTAGTAGAAGACTGTTTGCAAACTTCAGCCAATCTTGAACATTTCGTCTATAATTACTAACTGCAAAAATTTTCAGACGGTCATCACAAAATGTTTTAACGGTCCACCGGTCGATCGCGATCGACGCAATGCCCACCCCGGGTGTAAGACGATATCTGCCACTACTATCCTTCAACACTTGAATAGTCTGTACTCCCGGGTACCACGAATTTGTGTTCCTTTTTCCGTTAAATCCAGAGGGGCACGATTAAAGTGGTGCGGCCAGCATGTGAATTAGACAGTCTGATTAGGGCAACGTTATGTTCACAGATGAGTCCAGATTAGCCCTACACCGCGATAAGTGTGTAAGGCTCTGGACGAAATTGGCCTGAGAACATCGTGCATTCGGCGGTAGAAGCATCATGGTCTGGACAGGGATTTCCTTGTGATATCATACCGACCTGCACATCTATAGGAGTGGTTCTGTGACGACTGCACGGTATAGAGATGAAGTCCTAGATCCCACTGTGAAACTGTACGCCTCATCGATTGGTCTTCCGTTCGTTTTAATGGACGATAATGCAATCCCCATACAGCTGCCATCGTTGACGACTTTCTGGAGAATGAGGAGATTGCGAGTATGCTATGACTGACTTACTTGCCGGACCTTGATCCGATTGAAAATTTTTTGGATGTCCTTGGCCGTGCTGTGTAGGCGTTTCTCACCTCCAGTTACTCTCGGAGATTTAGAAAATGACCTTCAGGAGGAATGGCAGTTACTGGATTTTGCGGAGGTGGATCACTTTGTAACATGCATGATCACACGCTGTACATTTTGTATGAAGGTGAGGGGTGTTCACATACCCTATTAATGTCTGCTTTTGTTACTTGTTTTGCATTTAAACATCATTTTTTTAATGACGCAAATATGACGTCATCTTATAATTTATGAAAATTCGCATTGTTTTTTTCTTTGTCTGTAATTCGTTTCATAAATAAACAAAGCTACTTTTTTTGCGGCACTTCGCGTCTATCAAAGCAGTACTCGTCCCCCCCCCCCCGCATTTTACCGCCTCGTGCTTAACTTTGGAAAGTGAGTGTAGTTTCTTCTATGAATATCTGAAGTTGAAGGACAGGGAAAGGGAGAAACTATATGAGAATTCAAGAGGGAACTATAAGACATATTAGTACAATAACTGTCGAGGTTAAGGGGCGTTTGAAATATTTTTATTTGAAGTACAGACCCAGAACTGAGACTTGCATAATGACTAGAAGCATGCAAGTATGGCATTTTCACAACATGAAAAAACGCATCTGAAATAAAGTGAATAATGAACTACCGCTGTCGATTACAATTATCTAGTCGTATTGAAAACAAAGATGTTATACAATTCAATGATATTAGTAGAAAGAAATGGTAAAGAGAATAAAGGCCATGTTAAAGTTCTTAGCATCAAAACGGCTGCCTTTTAGAGGGGGGAAATGAAATTGTAAGCTCAGTGAAAACGGAAATTATTCAAGTCCTTTGGAACTTTCAAATAAGTTGATCCATTTTCAGATGAACATAGCAAAATGTACGTCAATTCTGGAAAAGGTAACACTTCTTGTCTATGTGCTTTAGTTTGTTAGGAATTCATAGAAGTCATGGCTTCAAAAGTCTTGGAAACTATTGTCACTGAAATACAGAAAGCTAAGTATTATTCTGTTTCTGTTGATTCTACACCAGATGTGACTTAAAATGACTAACTAACACTGATACGTCCAAAGGGGTGTACCTATTGAGAGATTTTTGCAGTTTATTAATAATAATGGACGTACTGCGGAATATCTAATGGGTGTTGTGGTTTCATTTTTGGAAAGTAACAACATTTCCCTCGGTGTTTGTAGAGGTCAATCATATAAGTACAATACCACCTCGAATATGTTGGGAAAATATTTAGAATTGCAAGTCAGACTTCAAAGAACAAAAATTAAATACTTTGTCCTGCACATGGCACGTACATATTCTTTGAACTTAATAAGAATTCGATCAGTAAGTAGAATGTAACTGTAAAGTAACAATTTACTTTGCTTTTATCCAAAGTTGTTGTTGTTGTTTGTTTCATGCTGGTGTACATATGAAAGGCGAGAGAGAGATAGACTAACAGAAACATACAGTACGATCACACAGAAGAATATAGACTTTTTATTACACAAACGATGATCCAGCATAAACAGAAGGGGTGCGCTGCTTTCCACACACACACACATTCGAGACGGGAATCCATTACAGGCGAAAGTCCGACTTCTTTTCCCGGAAAATGCATCCATGCCTTATTCGGGATTCGAACCCGAGCCCACTCGGTTACAAGCTGAGGGACATATCCACCATACTGGCTGGGCGGCTGTTTTTATCCAATAATCTCTACAATTTGTTCTCGTCGTCAACCCATCGTTGGGATATGCTGACATTAAATTTAAATTTTGATTAAAAAAAAAGCATGTGAAAAAACGTAGGTTAGGGCGTGAAGAGGCAATTAAGCCTTTAAGCTCCAAATATACAGAAATTATCATTAGCCTTGATTGTTTAATTAATGAGGAATTACAGGCATCAGGTATTCAGCTTTTTTTAAAACAGCTAACAAACAAAATAAATGAATATATTGGAAACTAATTTTTTAATTATTCTTTGAAATGACATTTTGACTTGCAATGACAAAGTAAATTTATTTCTCCGGAGTAAAAAATATGGATTTGTCGAAAGCTATGAAATTATTAAAATCGTTAATGATATACATAAAAACGAAAATATATTTTGATTATTATTAGTCAAAACCCAAAGAAATATCCTTTATAAAAGAACACCAAAGAGTTTATAGGCATGAAAGATAACGTAGTGATAGGGTAACTTTCCTTGAATGAAATAGACACCCCTATGTAACATTTGAAGGCAGCCACAGTCACAAATTTCAAGTAGAAAAAAAAATCTTATATTAATAATCGAAGTTCTAATTTGCAATGGACAAACGCATCGTAAAAACACGAGGAGCTGTGTGAATTGTTAAGGTTTTTTAAAAAAATATTTGTAATTTGAATATATATATGTCAGGTTTGAAAAGATTAGCTTTAAAATAAAGGGAGTAATAAATAAAAATAGAGCGAACTCTTTATATCATCGCGTAAGGATTTGTGGGTAAGTAAGCCTATTTAAAGGTGGAGCGAGCGCTGACGAAGGCGAACGCGTACTGGAGAGAAGTAGCTGGTGGACTCCTGGCCGGATTACCGTCTAATTGTTCTATAGTGTTGCGCGCCTAATGGACGCCATATTGGATATTAGATTACTATAGAAGAAATAAAGAGTTTATTATAGAATGCCTCATCATTTAACCCGCAGGCCTGGGGCCTGTCATATATATATATATATATATATATATATATATATTTATTTATTTATATATATATATAGGAGAGCGAAATTGAAGTAGATGCGAGAAAATATCGAAATTTTACTACAAAGATATTTATGGGAGGAGCTTAATTTGAACTATCACCATTTCAAGTCACATTGACCACTAAATGCGAAAAACTAAAGAAAAAGCAAAGTGAAGAAATAGGGGAAAAGATTAATTAATAAATAAAAAAACTGGGTGTCGCCTCCGACGCACTACTGTTTAAGTATGATTATATAGCAGGCAAACAGTGTAAATAAACGCATCTCACATATAATACTGAAAGCATGCATGTATTTTCTTTATTCTGTTCACATTTTTCATATAGATTCGGTAAAATAATATATAATAAAATAATATATGCATCATGTTACATAAATATATGTTACTCGTAGTACATTGTTAAGAAGGTTGATTTATTTCACTATTAATATCATTTTGAGTATTAATTACATTAATACTCTTGCCATTATTAATCATTGTGGCAACTAAAGTATGATACGTGCACGTCAGTGATACGGGATTTACGAATAGTTAAAACATCGCATCCATGGTCGCCCTCAGTGCACTACCAGAAACAAAATCTAAATTAAGCACTGATTTTAAAAATTGTACTTATCTCAATCTTTCATCTTTATTGAAATCGCCGCCAAGTATGAGTGGAAGTACATGATACTCTTCCTTCATTAGTTTAGAACCACCTTTTGAATATGCTATTACAGCCCCGTGGATGTAATCTATTATGTCAGTAACATTCTAATTGACAGAAATATAAACTGTGACAAGATAACATTGAGTTTACCGTTAGGCAAAGTGCATCTCGCGGCACATACATCTCCCAAATTAGATTTAGTTTGATTAAGGTAACTGGAACGTAAAAATGTTTTGAATTTTTTATTTTACTTTTGAAAAATAGAGGGCACTTTGCTGCTTCTATAGAAGTATTATTTATGAGAATTCGCTCAAAAGAACGCTAGAAAATTGAATTTTAAAATTGTAAACAAATGTGATGTAACTGTGATTCAGGTACACTCTCTTCAAAATCCGTCGTGATTCAATATGTATTGTAAAAAACTAATTTTTCTATATTATATGTTTAAATTTATTGAGAATTGTGCATTTTTTATGGCAATAATTACGGAAAATTTAAATAATTTGTTAATTTGAAAAAATTTGAAATTTTTTTAAATAATTCATCTTGCTTTGCATTTATAAATACTCAGTGTAGTTTTTAAATTTATAAATCAAGTAGATATAGTACAAAGTAGATTTTGAGGATTATTCCAAATTAAATACACAGCTTGTAAAATAGACATTTCGTTTTTCCTAACTGCTTATTGTTAACATCTGAATGCTCATGACTAACTCTCTATATGTTTATTACTTTTAAAATTTACTTTAATATAAATGGTCATATGTATAAATACAAAAACAGAGATTATTTTGTTATAATTTTTAAAAATAGTTTCATTTAAATTAGATATCAAATTAACTTCGTAAATTCATCAAAGACAATTTTTTGTGTGTATTTTTACAACAATAAAAATATGTGTAAGGAATTTTGTAATATCCTGTAATGATGTTCAAAGTGAAGTAAAAATACTAAAACTTTGGTATTTTAAATGGAAGAAGGTGTGAATCTTTGACAACACGTATTGGTGAAGTAGAGAAAAGTTAATTAAAAGGTCTTCTAAAGAATCTAGAATTTAAAAACTGAGAAATGATGCAAAATAATCCAATTAACAATGGTATGACTTTATATTGTATCAAAATATATTATTTTACAAATCATAGATGAAAATATCTTTATTTGCAATTTTCTCAAAACTCATTTTTTGGCGATTCCGGTACAATTTCCTCAAAATCTACTTTACCTATAGTGCTGATATTTTGCGTAATACAAGATTAACTGATTTTTAACATAAGTGAATGAATGCGTTTTCAAATAAACATTCAGAAATTTCAGATATAGCACAATTTCTGCATAAAATTTAAATGAAATTTAAATCACTAAATTTTAAAAATGTTTTAATTTTTATAAATTTATTTAAAATTTCATTTCGTTGATTTTATGGATTATGTTTATAAAAACTCCGTGAAATGTTATAGCTATATATGCAGTAGAGTTTATGCACACAAAGTATGCCTAGAGTTAAGGACATTCTTGGAAATATAAAAAATAGTTATTGATTAATTACTGCTCATATAGATTTATTTGTAATTTAAAATGAATTTTTTTACATTAACATACCAGGTGTATGCATATCAACTGAGACGATTGCTAACAGATGCCGCCACGCATGTATGCAAACAATACGAAACCGTGACACGTGATTTTTTTATAGTTCGACCTTTGATACTCATGTTTAGTTTACATTTGGACGAGTTTCAGCGTGTATTGTATTTTTTTACTGTGTTAAAAATGTGAAATTTTATGCCTTCCCACCAGGATTTTCGGGCAACATTAATTTTTTGTTACCATCTGAAGAAAAATGCTGCCGAATCGCATCAAATGCTTGTAGAAGCATACGGTGGCAATGCTTTGAGCCGTGCGCAGTGCTACAGGTGGTTTGAAAAGTTTCAAAATGGTGATTTCGATGTGAGGAACGAGGAGCGTGGCAGACCAGCAAAAAAATTTGAAGATGCTGAATTGCAAGCCTTACTCGATGAACATGAGGGCCAAACGCAAGAACAACTTGCAGCACAATTGAATGTTGACCAGAGCACTGTTTCCCGTCGTCTCAAAGCTATGGGCAAGATAATAAAGGTCGGTAGATGGGTACCACACGAGCTAACGGACCATCAATAGGAAAATCGAAAAATCGTGTGCGAAATGTTGCTTGTTCGCTACAAACGCAAGTAATATCTCCATCGTATTGTGACTGGCGATGAAAAATGGATTTATTTTGAGAATCCTAAGCGTAATCGATTATATGTTGACCCCGGACAGCCGTCCAAATCGACCGCAAGGCCGAATCGCTTCGGCCGCAAGACAATGCTGTGTATTTTCTGGGATCAGGAGGGACCAATCTATAATGAGCTTCTCAAACCCGGCGGAACCGTTAATACTGATCGCTACAAGCAACAATTACTTAATTTGAACGATGCTATACTCGAAAAACGCGAGCAATACAAGAAACGGCAGCACAAAATGATTTTCCTTGATGACAACGCACCTAGCCACCGTGCTAAACCGACCAAGGACATCGTTTAGGCGCGCGGATGGGAGTCCTTAGCGCATGCGGCTTATTCTCCAGACTTTGCTCCTTCCGGTTACTACCTATTTGCATCATTGGGACACGAATTGGCTGACCAGCGCTTCACTTCTTAAGAAAACATCAAATATTGGCTTGATGATTGATTGGCTGGCCTCAAAAGGCCGATCATTTTTTTGGTGTGGTATTCACAAATTGCCCGAAAGATGGGGAAAATGCATAGCTAGCGATAGATATTATTTCGAATAAAGAAATATTAACAGTTTTCGCAAATTTATTGTGCTTCTTTTTAAAATAATCGTCTCATTTCATTTGCCTACACCAGGTAAATATGCAGATAATTCAGTGTAAAAATTTTATTTCCGTTGCTTTAAATTTAAGTAAGTGAGAACCATTTAAAGTTAGGGCATAAAAAGTTCATTTTTCTTTCTCGCTGACGTCCCAGTTACCATAACGTACTGGGCATTTCTTCTCACGTAAGCATCATGATTGCCAATATGTTGTGAACCGCCAACGTTTTGATAGGTGCCAATCCCACCCCGACGATTAATGCTTGGTCGTCTATACTGTGTTATGCGTTTAAAATTTTCAATTTCAATTAATTTCTTGTTGCGAAGCCATGTTTCTGATGGCATCAAAATGCATGCTCTTTGCAAAATATTACCATGGAGATTACGTTCATGTCTCTGGAGACTTTGACAGTTGAGAGAAAAGAGAATTATATCTCCCCTGCATTCATTTTATTAATCATAATTTCATCAATTGTAGTAAGATGAATAGAGTAGAAAGCCTGATAAACTCATTTCGTTGTGGAAGCATCGCTTCGCTGTCTCGTCTACCGTGGTAAAAACGTTCAGAGATTAAGATTTTTACAAATATTATACAAATTTTTGTTCTCTATATATGCTAATAAGAATTAAAGATATGTACTTAAAATGAAACAAAAATAAATTTTCACGTACATTTTTTTTACTTGCTAAATTTGTGATTTTCATTTGTTATAGTCAACTTCTTCAAGTGTTACCCAGCAGCAGATGTGATTTGGACTGCCAAGTTAAGGTGGAACGGAGAGTTATGTAAGTAATAAACTCGTGAAAACATCGTCAATGACGCCAGTAGGTGAAACGACAATAAACGTAATTTGAGAATTTTTTTAAAGTTTTAATTTTTTTGAGGGCTTAATTTTTAAGTTATTACTTTCTAAATTTCACACATCGATAATAAACAACCGTAATTTTTAAACAAAAAGGTAAAAAAAAAAATAAATAATACTGTGTAAATAAATTCTTGTAGAAAGGATATTAGACGTAAAACACAAACTTTTAAAATCCGTAATTTTTAAGCAATTTTTTCATTCTTTACACAGAACACGGATAATAACGTTTGACACGTGAAAAAAAGTTTCGTGTGAATATTTTTATAAATGACTAAGTTATTAAATGTTTAATTAGAATTTTGAGTAATTTTTGAAAAATCGTAAAAAAAAAGTGTTTGGTATTTTATTTTTTAAATCACCGATTCTAAAAGGCCAAAGCATGAACTTTTTTTAGTACAGAGTATCGATTCATTACAATGATAAGAAATCCACGCAGAACGTGTGAAAAATTCTTTTCTTAAAAAAGCATCAATATTGACCCATTTTAGAACAAAATCGCGTTATTTTGTAAAAAAAAATTATACCGTATCGTGATGAAATAAACAAACTTTCTAATTCAGGAATTATTTTTTGTCTGATTTCGATGCGGAAAAAAATATTGTAATTTTAAAGAGGACGAACATTTCGAAAATCTTTCCCCGTCGGGTTCTTTGAGGGACGTAACGCTTTTTTGTTAGCGCTTGTAAATATTTCCCTCCTCATAAAATTTTCATACCAGAGGTTTTGTATGAAAGTCGATTCTTAAGGAGTAAACTCCAAAAAACTGTCTCCCATTTTTACAGAATTTTGAACAAATTTATTATATATCTCTCTTTTTGGATACTTACTAAAATTCTATGGTTTTCTTGATCCAGAATTCAGCAAACGCATAATCGAATATATACTATTTTTAACCTCCCCCCCCCCCAAAAAAAATATAATTCTAGAAATGTAGAGGAAGATGAAAGATACTTGTAGATAAGGAGACCGGGATTGGGAACGTGTATAATGAAAGACTATTCACACAGTGTTCCCACATTTGAAATAATAACGAGACTTTCCTTGTCAATGATGGTTAATTACAAACGCGAGAGGTGAACAGTCATATTAAAAACTCAAAAATAAATTGACAAATCGTCTGTCATGTTTGAATAATTTGAGCTTGATGAGTATTGAAAGTGAAATATTATTGGTTTTAGGACATAATTGACCGAGATTCAAAATTACAAGGTTTGTCGCCAATAGCTATCGTGGTGCTTTATTATAGTACGGCGTTAATAAAACTCTCACTCACTCGTTTAAGGGCACATTGATTTTACATACTTAAAATGTAGGAAACGAATTTGCAAATAAAACTTCATTTTATAATGGATTGCTTTTATTGAACTTTATATTTTCACAAAATTCGATAAAAGGGTCGTAGGTTGCGCCTATTTTATCTTAAAGGATCAGGGCCTCAAGAAAAGATGTCCCTGATCAAAAGCATTTGTAATGCATATTTTTTAAGTGTAGAAAGTGCAAACAAAAGAATAAATCTTACAATATAGTGTATTTCTTCGTTCCTCGGTGCAAACTATGCATTATATATCATCGCTGATAAAACTGAAATTCAAGTTTTAAATAACGCACTGGTTATTGATTTTCGTTACAATGGTAATAAATTTCTGGAAGTATTTTTGAATTGCATTTTAACGATTCTTCTCCCCTTACCTATTTATTTTTTTCTTTCATTCGTTCTAAATATTAAACTTCTGAAGCTCGATTTAAACCTTTTTTTTTTTTTTTTTTCAATATCTATTACTGTTATTTTTAAAGGGATTTTTAGAAACAAATAAAAAAAAAAACTGAATTGTAAAAAAGGGTACTTTTTCGTTAGCCGGGCGCGAGTGAAAAATCGCCAAATAACGTAGAATTCCGCCAAATTAAATACAACCATAAGGGTCGTTTGGGGTCATGTGCTCTATCTTCTGAATTCATTCAAAACAAAGCACGTTTTTCTTTCTTTCTTCAGTCTTAATTTTTTTAAAAAAATGATGAAAATTTGGTATTTAGCCCGAATTGAAGATGCAGTCTCTTTCAATTCTTACCATTAGCTCACACACTCTATATTTATGTATATATATATCTATATATTTATCTTGTTCAAATTTTCAATCGTTAATAAGATGCATTTTAAAGCACTCAGTTGAGCTGAAATTTTATATACACGCTTATTTTGGATGACATACAGTCATTTAATTATAATTGATTAAAACTAGTTATTCAAAGAATTACAAATACAGCCACGTTGCCATCATTTTGTACGACTTAGCGACCATTTTGTCGATTTGTGTCAAAACTTGAAACGGTTTTTTTCCTCACATTTTAAAGCGCTCATTTGAGTTGAAATTTGATGTGCACAATTGTTTTGGGTAACAATACGATAATTTAATTGTAATTAATTAACATTATTGACTGAAATTAATTAAAAAATTAAATACAGCCACGTTGGCTTCATTTTTAGCGATTTGGGTCTAAAAAGATTTTTTCCCCTCACGTTTCAAAGTATTCAGTTGAAATGAAACTTCGATTGTTTTGGATAACAATACGATACTTTTATGATAATTAATAAAAATTAATTACCTCTTATAAATGGGATTCTGTCATATGTATATACATATTTATATTAATTGTAACTAAAAAATTTTTTTGTTGATCGAAGTAGGAATTCACTTAAAATTTTTTTTTCATATTACTTGTTTTCAAGAGAAAGGTATATTGGCAAAGAATACAACATGCAATTAGAATCATGAAATGAAACTGTTTTTTTTTGTGACGAAGTACGTTGAAGGTGCAATCTTTCAACATGCCGCACATAGAAGAGCATTCGCAATGGGACGTGGCATCGCCGATTAAAACTCAATTCGGGCCCTAGGTGGAGATCTACGGGGCCCCCTTGTCACTGGTGGATCGAAATTTATAACCAGAATATCTAGCAAGTCCAGCTTATCCGGGCCTGGTGCCCGAGGCCCGGATATACCCGCCCCAAGCGCCCAATAGATAAACCAGCACTGGTACGTGGTTCGAATCGTCCAGATTGAGTTGTTTACAATTCATTAATATTTGTTTCATCATTGAACTTTTGTTTTGCTTACTATTAATTAATATTTGCTTATAGTTCAATGTTTTCGTTTTTTTTTCTTTGACTGTTTTGTCATTCGCTTCGCTTGACGACTTGACTCGCGTTTGATTCACAATAGCGACGTTTGCGTCCGGCTCACGGAAAGTACCAAAAAAAAGTTTCGTAAAAATAACTAGCATATTTATTTAACTTTCAAAATGCAACGAAGATGAACAGATTCGCTCTCGATCGGAATGATTGTCCTACGCCATTTGTATGCAATTGTTTTGGATTACGGGCCACATATTGTGGAAACGGAGGTTACCAGAAGGCCAAAATTTTTTTTTTTCAAGCGAATGCATTCATTAGTTAACTTTGCATCTCAGAAAAGGTATAAATTGTGCCTTAAAGAATCAATAAATGTTGAATAAAATAGTGGCATTTTTAATTTATTGTGCTAATTTCATTTCCTCGCATCTAATTTTAGAGTTAGTTTATCGAGACAAATGTACCCTATCGCCCTTCTCCGTAACTTTTAAATCAGAAGTGAGATTGCTTGTTGAAATTCTCATGACGGCCTGCAAATCTATGTCAACCAATTTGCATCTTTATTCACTCTTGCTGATTTACATGCAAGAAATACTTTGTTCACAAATCTATGTCGACCCAAATACAGAGGGGATTTTCTCTTTATTTGGTTTTCTGACAGTCTAAGGGGGCCGCAAAAATAAAATAAAATAAAACTCTTTGCGGGGCTGTCCGCTATTGACATACCCCTACTCATTCCGATTGGATCCTTCTCCCCCTCCCCCCTTTTTTTATTGATTTTATTACATAGCAGTAGAAGAGTATATCGTTTCACACCCTTTTGAACTTCCCCCTTTCCTAAGTACTGCCGACCGGTACATGTTTTCTGGTCCTCATTGGGTGATAGAGAATAGGGGAGAGGCGTGCATGACAAACGACGCTGACGCCTGTTTACAGCAGTCAGGATACTAAACGGTTTTGTGAATTACAAAATAGCAATTGAAGTAAGTGAAATTTTTGCACAAAATGATATTTATCCTATAGTGATTATATTAAGCAACAGTTTGCTAAAAACAGTTTATAATTTTCAATATAACAAAGATAAAATATATTTTCTAGTAGATGAGTGCAAGATATCCAAGATAGAAAGGTTAAATAGTTTATAACTAATTATGAGTTTTTCAAAGATAATGAATAATAGAAAAATAAGGAATATCGGGTTTCTTTAACTATTAAAAATGGAGTTTCTGGTTTTAAGGGTTTTTCGATTCACAAATTGTGAGACTTAAAAGTATTTATAACTGATTTTATTTTTCCTTTGTTCGGCGTTCCTTTGTCGTTGTTCCTTTTTTGTTTCCGTTTGTTTAAATCTTCATTTTAAATATTAATTAATCGTTTTCTTTTTAATTGATCATTTCTATTTAATTAATAATTTTTTTAATTAATCATTTAAAATTCATTTCATTACAAAAAATTTCTTTTTGAAATGAAAACACTGTTTACATACTTAAAAAATTATTTGCTTAATTGCTCAAGGGACAAAAAATAAATCAATCATTCAGTGGATTATTTTGAGAGTGATTTTACTTTCTATTTAAAAATGAAACGAATCAAACTAATGTTTTAGCTGTCGATTTTTTTTCTTATAAGTAAAAATTATGTATTGCTGTTATACGGTAATTTACCAAAAAATATATTTGTTTATGTATAAAAATAATTTATACAACTCAATTGCAATGGATATGTTTTTGAATAAACTATAATTCTAATTTTAATATGGTTCAGAATACATTGTGTAAAATAACGATTGCATCCATTACTTTAAAAGTTTAGTTAAGGATTTGATGAGGATTTTGGAAAAAAAATATCCACAACTACACAAACTTTAAAATCCCTATATTTATTTCTGTTATAAAATAAATTGCATAGTTTAATTACCAGTTAATTTAAATTTTCCGTGATTTAAGGGGCACAGTACAATTCAAATGATTACAATCAGTAAAAAATTTAAAAAAAATTTTTTTAGCCTAAATTATTTAATACACAATTTCTATAATCTCACAAAATTTGTAAAAAGTTATTAGTTAAAAAATTTCAGATTTATAATAACTTATGTTCGTTTTTAATTACGTCTCAATGGCAGATAAAAACGTAAACTTATTTAACTCAGAAAGAAAAAATAACTCATTCGCCTTTATTTAAATGTTAAGGCTTTTTTCTATTGTGCCAAATACTTAGATATTTTTTCTAACTATTGCTATTAGAACATGCAATAAAAGTTAGTATTCATTTTTAAATAAAACAATATTTATTTTTTTTAAAAAAACTAGTTGAGTATAGAATTTACACATTTTTAAGGAGTTTTCAATAAGCATTTAAAAAAATTATTTTACGAATATCAATCATGCTAGCGGAAAATCCACACCAACATTAGTTATACATAGCTTGATGTATTTGTAAATCAAATTTTATTTGTTTTTGTCAATTATTGTAGGAGTAAAAGTCGCCTCATAAGGAGTCTTCTTCATTGTGAGGGAGGAGTTTGCGTCCGTTCTCAGCGAAATTTTTAGACCATCTCTCTGTCCTCTCTAGGCCTTCGGTATAATAGGGTTGACATCTTTATCCTCAAGTTGCATCCGGTTCGTGGGTGGAGTGGGGGTCCTCGTGGGGTTAAAGGTTGCCGGGGCGATATCCAAGACAAGACCCTGCAATATTTTTAGGGTGCAGATATCATTGCACGTGTGGTTTTTATATCCACAAAAGAAGTTGATTCATAACTGTGTGGCGGGACACGTTACAGTTTCTTTTAAGCATGACTTCCTTCCAGTGCTGATTTAAGCTCATTTCAGGCTCTGGGTGCAGAAGATCTACAGCCCCCTTGTCACTGAAGGATCGAAATTTATAACCAAAAAATCTGATTAAGTCCAGCTTATCTGGACCCTTCAGGGACGCCCGCCCCAAGCGCCCAATGGATAAACCGGCACTGCTTTCTTCACATAAAAAAAATTATCTTTTTCAGTTTTTCAAACTTTGTTTTTTATTAATTCGAAAAGTCGGTTCGTCATTTTCATTTCGATAATCCAATGAAAAGCTTATAAAACAAGGTTCTATGGTTGCTAGATAATTCTACTCATTATAAAGAAAATAATCTCGAATTTGGTTCTTTTTGTTTTATAAAAATTATAATTTTCACAACATCAACATATACAGCTCGAATGCATTCGTTTCCCTACACGTGCGTAGCGATTAATATAGTAATGAATACGCTTAATGTGTGGTGCAATCGAAATAACTCGTGATATTATTCCTTTGTTGGTGCCAGTAACGACTTTGCCCCATCTGTGCAAATATGTCGATCTTTCATTGTGCTTTTTCTTGCGCCTTAATATATCAATTTTCTATCATAATTTTGTAAGTAGCTTTGTTTATTAATAATAACTTTTTACTGCCTTTTAAATATTGTTATAGATAGAAACCTATATATTATTAAAAATTTTGCTTAAATATTAATATCAATGATTATTAGCCCTTTATCAATCACGAAAAATTAAATTTTACAATATTTTTGCTTAATCTAATCAGAAGTAAACCACTACATGTATTTATTGCAATCTAAAAACATCAACTACCTTTTAATTCCTTATTGTTCCGCAAAATACCGATTAAAAACCACTCTTCTATGCCCTCGATAAGTGGGAATAGTTTAAAAAAAATTTTGGTAAGATTTTAAGCCGGGAATTCCGTGGTTTGGTGTACTTGTATTAGTTTAAACGAAATGAGGTAAAAAGCTTTAAAAATTATGCATAAATTTACTGATAAAACGCAGTTTATGACGGTTGAATTGAAAATTAATTTTAAAAATGTTTGTAAATTATCGAGACTTAAAAGTCTTTGCTCTTTGTTTGTTGAAACTTCTAATTTTACTTCACTTTGACAAAACTGCATGTTTTAATTATTATTATCTACTTCATAATCATGCTTCAAAATTTTGATTTCTAGTAAAAAAAAAATTCTACATATTAAAATTAAAGATTTACAAAAATATCCAATTTTTTTTCAAAGGGAACTGAAATAGTTTTATTCTTCGGATTTGGATCTTGTTTCTTAAGCATATATTCTCTAAATTCATTAGAATCGAACTACAATTAATTTATTAAATCTAGTTTCATAATTTTTGTATAATATGTATTACGACATAATTAAATTTTTTTATGTTCTTTAGTTTCAACACGCGCAATTAATTATTAAATTACATTAAATATATTCTTCCAAATATCTTTTGTGAAAGATTTTAGTTACGAATTGTCATGTAAGATCATATCTTAGTAATACACAAAAGTACGAACAAAAATAATTTGTGTAAATATTTCAAATTGAATCTTATATAATGAAGACTTTTATAAGTATTGTAATAGATTAAAAAGAAATATGTGCTTGTCATTTCCCATTTATTAAATTTTACTATAAAAAGAGTAAAAAAAATTAATCCACTTAAAAAAAAATTAACATAATTTCTTTGAAATTCTGTTAGTTGGAGGCAACATAAAATTAAATATTAAACAATAAAGATCATTTTTTACTAATGACAAAACAAAATTGTCATGATAATTGTATGTACGTTTTATTTCAATTTCTAGAGTATAATAGTTTGTGTCGTTAGAATACTTTTATTTATGGTAAATAGTCAATGAATTCATCCTCATTATAATCCTTATTTTAATTGATCTCTATGTGTATTTATAAGCAACTAAAGTATTTTTCAATGTGAGAGGCTAATAAAAAAATTTCCTTTGCATAAGGAGGCTAATTGGAAAATGCTTTTGCAAGATAATGATGCATTCAAGCTAAGAGCATGTTAATAAACCCTTAAGCATTTTAAACAACATAAAAATATTATGATAATGATGATGAAAACTTTTGCGTATAAAACTAATGGGTAAAATATAATGAAAGCCAATGCCCAAAAGAAAAAAATATTGAGGAACACGTAATTTGAAAATGACAACATACAGTGGACCACAAAAGTGTTTGTTCACTTGCAATTTCCTGCAAAATTTAATGTTTTCGACTGATAAAAAAATAATGTATCGGAATTGTTATTTTTTAGGATATCTGCAACTTATCCTTAATCGAATAACTTAATCAATTTTTAATACATAGTATAACTTTATTTTGGAAAATTAAAAAAAAAATACTAAAAAACTACGCCACAAAAGTCTTTGTACACTTAAAAGAGAATCTTAACCAGTGCAGGTTTATCCATTGGGTGCTTGCTGGAAACCGGAACCAAGAGCCCCTCCTTGGATCTGACAGTGACAAGGTGCCCTAGATCTTCTGCGTCTAGGGCCCGAAATGAGCTTAAACCGGCACTGATCTCAACATAGCTGTAAATATTGTATTTGCTTTTTAAATTTTTTACGTAGTAAGATACCTTTTATATAGCGTCCACAACAACATTTAAACGTCTTAATATAAATTTGTAATTTTTGCATCGATATTCCTCCATTCTTCTGTGATCATTTTTTTTTTACTTCACATTTTGTTTTTATGTGTCATATTTTCTTTTTTAAAATCAAATTCTCACCAAATATGTTCTACTAAGCTTACATCAGGTGGTTTAGAAGGTATTTTCAGAATTTGGGGACAGTTATAGAGACACCAGCTGTGTACATTGAGAGAAGTGTGCTTGACGTCATTATTTTGTTAAAAAATGAAGTCATCTCGAACATCCAAATTTGAGCGAGATAATTTTAAAAAATGTCTCCTTAAACTATTTAAATATAGCTCATGATTCACAATATCATCAAAGAATACCAAATTACTTAATCTTGAAGTCGATTTACACCCGCAAGCAAGAACACTTCTTTCGTGTTTCACTGTTACAATTAGATTCTTGGGATTAAATTTCAGAAAATTGAACATTGGTTGGGGTGACAGAAAATGTAACATTTTTGGTGCCGACGGGTGTATAATAGTTTGTAAAGGAAAAAAAATGAGGAACTTATTCCCATGAATTTATGTGGAACAAGAATTCCTCTATACTTATTTGGAGTTTTGAAAGCAACCAATTCCGAACAATTTCTACCTAGTTGCCATAGCAATGGCTCCAAATAACTTTTCCCAGTGAGCTGAAAAAAATTGCTCCAAATAAAAATAATTTGAAATTCTAGCCAATGGGGGCTCCCTACGTCATAAACAAGATGGTGATAAAGATGGCAGCCTCGGCTTCGTCAACCACCTCAGATATGGCGTATAGTATTTTAAACAAAATGGTGCCACATTTCTGTTTATGCCCGTCAACAAAAGCGTGTGCGAAATAAAAGAAGTAGTATTGGATGTTCGTTTTCCGATGCAGAAAATTCGGCGAATAATTTTTCGGTGTGGAGACAGAACGCGGCTGACGTCAGAGCATGTCGTTTTGCATACGGCAACCCTACATCCTCAACTGCTTGAAAAATTCGGCCAAACGGTTGCTGGAAATATGTGGTAGGCCCGATAGGGGTGTAAATCGGCTTCAGGATGAGGTAATATGTTATTTTTTGATGATATTGTATGAATCATGAGCTTTATTTAAACATTTTTAAGAGAAATTTTAATTTATCCACCCAAAATTTGGATACTGGAGACGACTTAAATTTTTAACAAGATAATTACGCTACTCGCACTGCTCTCAATGTACACCACTGGTGTTTCTATAACTGTCGTGAAATTCTGAAGATACCTTCTAAGTCACTCAATCTAAGCATAGTAGAACATATTTGGGGAGAATTTGATTTTAAAAAAAATCATGACATAAAAAAACAAAATGTGGAAGTTTAAAACAATGATCACAGAAGAATAAAAAAATATGTATTCAAAAATTTTAAAAAAAGGTTATTACTGAGATGTTTAAATGCGTGTTGTTGTGGACTCTAAAACATACCTTACTAAGTAAAAAATTAAGAAACAAATACTAACTTTACAGCTATATTGAGATTCTTTTTTAAGTGTACGATGACTTGTGTGGAGTAATTTTTTAATAGTTTTTTGATTTTTAATTTTTTTAAATAATAGTTATACTATGTTTTAAAAATTGATTATAGTATTCCATTAAGTTCAAGTTACAGAAATACTAAAAAATTACAATTCCGATATGTTAATTTTTATTAGTCGAACACATTAAGTTTTATAGGAAATTGCAAGTATACGAACACTTGTGGTCCATACGTAGTTACTTTCGTGTAAACATGGAATGAAGATTCTCCTATTTTTGTCTTGTTTGTATAATGTAGGAAGGGAATAGCTCGGGAGCCAAATCACCCCAAGTTCCCTTTCACTTTCTTCGAAAAGGGGTCTTTTTTCAGGGTCATTGTACCCAATGCTTCTCATGTCATAAAATACGAATGTACCTTGGGCACTTTTGTTGAGGCTGATTGTGCCCCCAAATATTTTACGCCTTAGGCATGTGCCTAAGCGGAAAAGTGGCCTTACTCGGATATCAATTTTAGCTGACCGTACCATAGCCTTGACCGTACTGTGGCAATTTACGATCGTTTATCCCCAAACTTCCTGGACGGAGGAATGTTTGTTTCCCCATAAATAGGGTAAAAGTGTAACGTAGGGTTGGTGAGAATTTTTCCAGCTAACGTGGGAAACTATTTGTCCTGATCAGTTTCTGTTGGTCTATCGAACATCTTTTCGTAAACTAAAGGTATTTAGTTTTAAAAGAAACCGCATTTCGTAGTCTTCTACCACGATCAATGTGATAAAATTTCCGAGATTTTAATTTTTTAAAAATTTTGTTCATACACTTGTCTTTATTATGAATCAAATTTGAAGAAGGGAAGGAACCCCCAAACTGTTTGAGGGGTAATATTTTGAAGCAATCTTCGCAACTTTTCTTGTTTATTATTTTTTTAACCAAAGTTTCGTGTGAGATTCTAACATTAGTATTTATTTATGTTTATGTAACAATAATAAAGCAACTTTATATAAATAAGAAGTCGGTTATACCAATAAAATCTTATAAATACAATGGAATTAATATTTTTAACGTACGTAATCGTTACTTCAGCAGCAAATAAATTTGGAAGTATTTGTATATATATTAATATTTATCTCTTAGTAGCAACATTAGAGAAATAATTGATTCAGAGCTTCGACGGATTAAATTTTAAATGCGTGAGAGTCACTTAAGAAAAATAAGTTTTAGTAATTATTTTTTAAATGCTAATTTTTTTTCGAGATTTTTAATTTACGAAATCTTTAATTGTAACATTTTTTCCATATCGTTAACAATTTTTGTTTTTAGTGTGCTAAAAGGGATAAATTTCATTAAAAAAATTACAACTTTTAATTTAGGGACGGAGTTTTTCATCTGTAAATATGACAAAGTTGAAAGTAAAAAATCGAGGCTGTAACAACACCTACAAAATATAGTGTGTGTGACATATTTATTTATTATAAAACTAAGTAAATTTGGTATTCGAATTTGTAATAATTTCTTTCTTCGGAATAATTATTTATTTCGTCTGCAGATTTCGTTTCACTTCCTTTTGTATCTTACGCTCAATATATAAATGAGTATTATTTTTGGAGTTTTTGTATGTATCCTTATTTTATATGATTATTATTCATATTATTTAAAAATAACTTTTTGAAATTTTGATGTGTTCCCAGGAATTTCAGGAACGACAGTTACATTCCCGAAAATGGGAAAAACCGGGAAATCACAAACGTTAGTCGCCAACCTGAAATGGCTCCCAAACTCTCGTATGCATAGTAGGAAATTACTTGAAAAAATTATAGTTTAAAAGAACTAAAATATATACCCTTTTTTGTTAATCGAACTAAGTTGTAACTTAATCTTTTTGTCGCCAAATCTGGAAATGGAATCTGAAATTAATCATCAGATGCGGGATGGGGAATCGTTAATCCTGATGATCTTGATCCGGACAATGGAACAAAATTATTAAATCATTGTATTGTCATCGATTCTGGACAAGTGAGCAAAATTTCGAATTAATCTGTCCTTTTAAAGTGGATAAAAATGGAGCTCAAAGATTCCATAACATACAAGTAAAACTTATAAAAGGGTATTAAAAAAACTGTGCTGGCACTAGGGTTTCTTTCCCGGGAAATCATAAGATTTCTGTACTTTTTCTATTCCCGGGAATTATACTTCGTTCTTGGGATTTCCCAGGAATCGCACAGGGCTTGAATTATCTATGAGGTAGCTATTTTTGACTTCACGTTAGATTTCAATCTCGCACATCGTTAACTGAACCTACTGTGGCAATTTGCGATGGTTCACCCCGAACTTCTGGACGATGGAATGTACGTTACCCTGTGGGGTAAGAGTGTAATATGAGAACTTCGAGGGTGTGAGAATTTTTCCAGCTGGCAATGGGAAGGAGTATCTGTCCAAATTCATTCCTGTTTATCTGTGTATCGATCTTCTTTAACAAGAAATATTGGGTTTTATAATTGTGTTAATATTGTGTTAAAATAAGTTCATGCGTTTTTCTTTTTGAATCAGTCATTTAAAAAATAAAATGATTTTTTCTATTTTTTTATGATTTTTTTAAAAATACTCAAAATTTTAACTCAACATTAAATAACTTCGTCATTTATTAAAATCATCGTACAAAACTGTTTTTACGTTTGTAGAATAATGTTGTCCAACTTCTGTGTGAAGATTGAAACACTTGCTTAAAAACTACGGATTTTAAGATTTTTTTTTATTTTCGTAAAATACCGTTTTTGCGAGAAGTAATTTAAACAGTTTTTTTTTGTACATTTTTTATTTAAAAGTACTTTCTTTTTGCAATCAATGTGTGAAATTTCAAAACTTTAACGGAAAGTTAAGCCCTCAAAAAAAAAAAATGAAAACTTTAAAAAAATTCTCAATTGCGTCGAGGTCATTCACTTTGCGTTAGCTTTCTGTTTGGAAGACGGGAAAGGTTGAGATAGCTTTGAGTATTTCACCGATGCAGAAAAAGGGGAATTCCTTCATAACATTGCTATTTGCGGCGGGACGCTCATTCATATATCGCATCACAACCGATAGTTTTTTTTTATTCTTAAAGATTGATTTATTGAAGAACAGTGGAATATAAGAAAAATATATAAAAAATATAAGGAAATATTCTGAAATATATTTTCCGCATAGTATTATTTTCTTTTTGAATTTTATACTGTAAATGTGTAAATAAAGGCTTTTTACCTTTTTTGTAACTTTTTTTTAATCTAACACTCAAAAACAACGCAATAAAGAAATAAACAGTCGTTTCAATAGGTAACGGTAAGAATTTTTGCATTAATTATATTTGTGAAAATTTTAATCGCGTTTTTAGTTCGTTATCATTATTTTAAATAAGTTTATTTGCAATACATTTAAATGTATTGCTTTAAATAAATATTTTTTTAAAATAAAGTAGTATTGTTTCCTGTAAATCATTAAACGAAATTTTCAATCGTTATGCATGGATTTCTTGTAATTATGATAAGTAAATCATCTAAACTAAAAAAGTTCATACTTTTCTCTTCTGAAATCAGTGATTTAATAAATTTATAAATACCAAACATCATTTATTTCTTCACGGTTCGAATTTTTTCCCCTTCAAAACAATAATACTTTGCCTATTTTATGATTCCTTCTAATATGAATAAATATCGATGCATTTAAATGAATATAATTTTTAAAAAAGTCATTGATCATCTAGAATCAGTAATTTAAAAAATAAAATGCCAAAAACTATCTTTTTTTTTTAAAGAATTTTAAAAAAACTTTTTTTTTACAAAATAATGATATTTTGCATATATTATGATTTTTTTTTTCTAAAATGAATCAATATCGGTGTCGAACATTTAAAGAAATCCACAATTTTACTTATAAATTTAAAATAGTAGTGAAATTTCGTAATTTGAAAATGTTAAACGAGAAAGCCATGACACGCACTCACGGGCCATGCACTGACATCGTACGCGTCACACCCACACAAAACATCTGGCATCAGAAAGAAAGGAGGAAATTAACATAGGGATTAAGTTAGTAAAAGCCCGTGCAACGCCGGGCCATGCAGCTAGTATATATATCTAATATATAAAATTCTCGTGTCACAGTGTTTGTAACCAAACTCCTCCGAAACGGTGCGGCCGATTCTTATGAAATTTTGTGCGTACATTCAGTAGGTCTGAGAATAGGACGTAAACTATTTTTCATTCCAATATTGCAATTAGTTGAAAAGATATTAATTAAAAACCTTTAAAACGCCTTATTGTTTTACTCCTGCGGGTTGTTTACTTGGCAGAACTTCCATTCCGTTTCGGCCGAGCTGTGATTCGACGTTTTCCACCATCTTAAAATTGCCATCCAATTTTTACTGTTGAAATCAGACAAAAAATAATTACAGAATCGGAATGATCATTTATTTCGCCATAATGCGGTATAATTTGTTTTGCAAAATAATGATATTTTCTATTTTTTAAGGATTTTTTTAAAAAGGGTTAAAACTGATGCATTTTTATGCAAATTTCCAAATTGTTGCGTATGACATTGTTTTCGTGTTATTAAAACGATATTCTACACGAAATAACTTCAAGCCTTTCTCTTTTAGATCCAGTCATTTAAAAAATAAAATTCCCTAAATTTTTTTAAAAAGATTTTTCAAAAAATACTCGAAATTTTAACTTAACATTGAATAACTTTGTCATTTATAAAGATAACGGCACGAAACTTTATTTCCGTGTGTAAAAAAATATTATCCGTAATCTGTATGAAGATTGAAAAAATTGCTTAAAAATTACGAATTTAAAAAAAAAAATTTGTGATTTTCGTAAAAAATCGTTTTTGCGAGAAATAATTTAAACAGTATTTTTTGTACATTTTTTTTTATTTAAAAGTACTTTATTTTTGCAATTAATTTGTGAAGTTTGAAAGCATTAACTTAAAAATTATGCCCTAAAAATAAAAAAAAATTAATGAAAAATACGCGATTTTACAGTTAGCCAAACCTTGGAGTCGAAAAATAGTTTTGCGCCAAAGACCTTTGAACTGTTTCACTGTCGACTGCATCTAACTCAAGGGTTACACTAAAAAGTTCTGCCTTAAACAAGGGGAAATCAGTAAATTTGGCGAGTAAAAAAAAATGCGAGTGAAAAAGTTATTTTTGCTTCAATTTTCGTCATTTTTTCTTTAAATAATTTTCAAAATTAAATCATTATAGATGTTATATTAAGATGACAAAATGTATTCAATACATTTCTGAGACTTATATTTAAAATATTTATCAGTATCAAAATTTTTGTTCTCTTTCATAAAACTTATAGTTTACTTTAAATAATGCCTAATGTATAAATCTTTTTTTGACATATAATTTCATAATAAAAACGCAAAATTTGCTCATTTCGAATTTTTTTTTTTTTGAATTATTCAGGTTAATAAGCATAACTTCCTTAGAAAAAAAAAATAAATAAAAGCTATGTTCAAATACAAAATTCTTCATTAATAATTGCGTGTTATTAATATATCAAAAATCACTTAATTGGCATGTCACAATTAATTGCTAAATGAATATTTTTAATCAATATTAGTGTGAAATAATTAATTTAGTTTTGTATTTTGATTTCTTCTAAAATGAATAAATATAGATGAATTTAAATGAAAAGGATTTTTAAAAATTAAATGATCATTTAGAATCAGTGATTAAGAAATAAAATGCCGAAAACTTTTTTGAGCGAATTTTAACAAAACACTCAAAATTCTTAAAACAATCATTTAATAATTTCTTCTTTTAGAGAGATAATTGCATGAAACTTTTTTCCCGTGTGTCGAACATTTTAAAATATCCTCACAATTTTACTTCAAAATTTAAAATAGTAGTAAAATTTTGTAATTTGAAAAATTTCTACTTTTCTTTTTTTTTTTCAACATACAACTATTTTTAAAAAGGCTACATTTTCGTTTCCGAGGACTAAAAAATTGCAACAAAAGAATTGAAAAGTGAGTGAGTGATTTATAAATTCGCACTGTTCGCCTATTCGAGGGTTTTTAGCGACGGACCTCGAAATTTTTAACCATGGTCAAGTGACGAGGGCGACACCTAAGCTTTTACCCACCTCTCCTAAGTACCACACCACACCAACGCAAGAAAAAATTTCGAAAAGGTGAGTTTTAATGTCATAGTTAAAGAAAAATCACTCACATCGCACACATAAGTGCTATCGTCCTGAGGGAAATTCTCATGGGGATATTTTCACTGGTAAAAGCCAGTGCAACTCCGGGCTAAGCGGAGAGGAAAGAAACAAAGAAGTAAAAGTTATTTAGAGAAATAATATTGGAAGTGCTGATTTTGTGAAGGGAAGGGAAAATGTTAAATGGGAGAAAGCCATGACACACACTCTCACGGGCCATACACTCGCATCGTACGCGTCACACCCACACAAAAGTGCTGGCGTCAGAAAGAAAGGAGGAAATTAACATGGGGATTAAGTCATACCCTCGGTAAAAGCCCGTGCAACGCCAGGCCGGGTCAGCTAGTATATATATATATATATATATACACAAACTTCAGAGAACGTGAATCCATTTTTGGCATGCATATTTATAAATTTCGTTTCGATTTTTTTTATCATGACGCGTGTAACCCCTGGGTAAGCCTGTGGAACCCCAGGGTTCCGTGGAACACAGTTTGAAGACCACTGCCTTAGAGTGAGACGTTAATAAAAAAAATCAAATCAATTATTGTTTAAAACAAAGTACTTTCTTTTTAAAAAGTTTCTGTAAAAGGCAAAAGTTGATGCCCAAAAACCGATTGACTGGGAAAATATTGCATTTATCAGGTGATCAATGACATCACACGAAATAAGCACTTTAAATTCCTTAATTTCATTTATTGTTCTTTGAAAATTTAGCTAATGAAAATTATTTAATGAACATTTCCTTAAAATGAGTAAATACGAGTTTTTAACTATCAGGATCAAACTTCTATTATTAAAGGAAATTATTTATCTGAACCAGTCTCTCGTATCAAGTATAATTTTAATCATTTGAGTTGTATATAAAAATAATTTTAGTTATTCGAATTATATAGCTTAGTGTATAAAAATTAATGTGGATTATTAAACTAACTTTTACTTCTCAACCTTTTAGAAATGTTTGCTTCATAGAAATGGATATTTAGAGAACTATTTTCAGTGTTAAAATAGAAACTTAATCAATATATATACTTAAAACGTATCTGCTTGATATCTTTATTTGATGTATTTGTGCAACAATATTCGTAAAACAGTGCATTTATTTAAAAACTTGTTCATGATTTAAATATTCATTAAAATTCTATATTGAATATAATTATTCTGAATTTGGCCGAAATCCGATTCTTTCTTTTTTTCTTCTATAAAACAAAGTGTGCTCGATTGTAATAATTGTTACGCATAATTGCATTTTTTTTAGTCGAGTTTTTTCCACAAAGTCTCCTTTTGGTAGCAATTTTTCTTGGGTTTATTTTCTTTCTGTACTCGGATATCCCCAGCGGGCTTTCTCGGTTTTCGACCTTCCACTTTCGATCCACTCCCAACCTCTTTATATTATCAGAATTTTTTTCTGTTGCATAAATACTACTCTTTTCCGCTAAATAGTGAAGCATTCTCCACATCATGCAATTACATATAGCTATTATACTCATAAGAGGCTTTTGAAATTTTTTTCATGCGTATTTTTTTTATTATTTATTGTTATGAAAGACCTAGAATATCTGAAAAGCCTGCAGAAGCACAGGAGGCAGCGGAAACGAAGTTCATCACAATAAAATTCGAAAATTTTTAATCAGCCTTATTTTTTAAATAAATTTTAAATATTGCACTGAGAATGCCATAATCTGTATTTCTAACACAAAAGTCGAAGAATGTTTTTAGTAGTTTTGTGCCAAGACTGTGAAATTGCATCTTTTTCTTTGTACATTTCAATATTCGTCATGTAAAATGTCTGTTTCTGATTGGATGCTTAGACACACAAAAGAGCGCAGTCGTTTCGAATCCGCCCTCACAGGTACCAACCCCTTCCCCTTTGGGGTTTTTAAACCAGGGTTCTGAGAATAGTGGGGAGAAAAGATTCAAGTTCACTTTGACATGACCTTACTCTGCCCAGGAGGAACATTCCTGCTCTCCTTCTCCTCTGCTACAGAAAGAATTTCTTGAGCTCTTGTTAGAATGCTTGGAAACAGATTTTATTACTTTTTGGGCGAAGTCAATTCTTAGATTTTTCTTCCACGTACACTATTGTCCATTATCGGTTGATATTCCGCTCCTCTCGGTTATCTAAATCACACTGCGAGAGAATTATGGGAGAATTATATTTTTAACCAAACTATATCTTAAAATTTTGCTTTATATTGTAATTTTAAGAAATAATATCAGAAACAATAAATTCATTCCGTCGTCTCATCTAATTTTGATACTTACTTTCTTCCGATCCTCATGTAACGTAATTTTTTGAAAAGTATATTTGGGAGCTCGGGGCTGGTGGTGGTGTTGTTGAATCACGGGTTCGAACCTTGATTAAGATCCACCAAGTGTCTGATACTAGTTAAATCTGGTGAAGCTCTAATTGTCCTCGTCGACCCTATGTCAATCTTACGAGGTCTGTCGTCAATAGCCCTTATTTTTCTGTAAGTGCGACGTTCAATCGCTACCACAGAGTTACACGATAGATTGCGCGAATTATTTCTTTTGGACTTTGAAGTCAGTGGCATACACACAGGGACGTCTTACGGCAAGGGCCTCACCCGCAACGGGGGGCCTCGTCTCGTTCTCGACTCGGCCTTAAGAAAATCATAATTCGAATAATTTCAAAAGTCAAATGTTATTTCCAGTTGTATTCTCCGAAAAACTGGGAAGTTCAGACGATATGTCAACTGGCTGCATGTGATGACCGCCGTCCACGTACAGGCCTAGACCTACCACCATACACCATCTTTACTCATTCAGCCAAAAGGCGGCAGTCGGTCGAGCTGGAATGTGAGATAGTAAATCATGTACATTTATTTGTTTCGAATTATTGTTTGTACTAGTATTGGACAACGCATGCTATGTACTCCCTACTTTTAAGGGTCATAGGGGGAGCCTACATTTGTGTAGGGGCCCAGGGACTCAAGAAGTCTTACGACGTTCCTGAGTACATAAGGGGGTTCACTTCCCTGCAGATTTTTAATTTCTACCGTAGAGATTACCCCTCGGAACTTTCGTCAAAGTGCTTTTTAGAATGTACCTCCCGTAAGAGAGGTGCGTACGCCACTGGTTTAAGTGCAGTGGTGTAACGTACACCTCTGCAACCCTCACATCGCGAGGGGGCCCAAAGCTTGACTCCCGTAAAGTGCCTGCCCTTTGTAGAATCACACTTGGGGGCCCAAAGCCTTACTTTGCAGGGGGGGGGGCAAATTTTCTCCGTTACGTCACTGCTGAAGTGCAAGGATAACTCTGTGCATGTATTATTCTGTGAGAATAACTGTTAGTTTCATTGTGTTTCAAAATATATAGGAAGATCTTTCCCCAACGGGACTTTTATAAGACAGTTGTGCAATATTCATTGAGCACGCAGTCTCGATATCTGATGTCTTTTAAAAATATAAATATATGTGTATATATTCGCATATAACTCTTTCTCTTTTTTCCTATGCGCATTTCTAATTCCACAATGCCAATTTTCCAATACATTGTTTTGTAAAATCTAGCGAGGAGTAAGCAGAGCGAACATAAACTTAGTCTAGCGCATGTGCAGATAAGAGAAAAAGCAGGTTATTGGTCAAACCGGTTTTTTTTTGTTGCAGTGAGTTCAAACCTTTCTCGGTGCATTCAGTGTTGCTGTAGTCAAGGGTTGTGGTGAGTTATGTACAAGAAAATCTTAAAATCCACTTATAAAGTCCCCCATCTTTCAGTACCACATTCAAGAAATGAATTTGGGATTGAAAGATGAAAAAAATGGTGGATAAATAATACTGGACTTCGAATACAAGTAATAATGTTGCTATTCAGGTAAATAATTTCAAATTTTATGTTTTATGTCTCAATTTTTTTCTTATATATTTATTGCAAATCTTTTTTTTTTCATTGCATCAAATGATCCAAGGTATTTGACTACCTTAAAATCTCGAATTTCGTCAAAAATTGAAAAAAATGTTTCACAGTTTGATTTTGTAGGCCACTTTATTAGGTTGGTAAAAATACCAAGTTTACTATTACAAAAGTTACAAAGAGTGGATGTGCCATTTTCAGCCTGCAATTACAAACTTTACAACGTCCTCCCTTTTGGTGTAGTGTGGAAATCAGGAGAAGGGGGTGCCAGCTCATGTGTCGTCCTCGTCACTTGACCATGGTACGATGTCTGTCGCCAAAAGGCCTCGTGCGGTTGAATAGTGCGATGTTACACTGAACACACTCACTCTGAAATTTTTTGAAACGGAGTCAAGAATTGCTGAATAGTTATGAAGGTAATTCACAGAAATTTTTTGTGAATGTGAATGAGAATGAAAATAATTTAAGAATTATTTTGATCTGTACGTTTTGAAAAATCTTTGCATTACTACAAAATTTGCAATTTTTTTTATATTTACATTAACAAGTGTTTCTTAAGCTATTTCATTTAGAGTGACTAAGATAAATTGTCCTACTTTTAAATAAAAAAAATTCTATCTCTTTAAAATGAATAGTAATATGAAGCATATAAAAATGTTCAAAAACTGAAAACTACATTCATAAATATTTTCAGAATAGGACCGTTTCTATGTAATTTGCGGACTAATTTTTACCGATTTTTCCTCGTTACTGTGTTTAAAAAGAAACTTTACTTTTTAATTTTATCTTTTTTTTCATATGACGCAGTTGAATACTTTAAAAAAGATAAATTGTATGAAATTCACGTGAAAAAAGGAATTATTTAAAAGTCACGAATTAATTACTCCAAGAGACATTTAATCTTAGTAAACCAATGACCTAAATTCATGACGGTCACATGATAAATACAATCACCTGTTCTACAGTGAATTCAAAACAAACTGATTTGTTCTTGTTCTTCTACTTTTATAATTTAGGTACAATTTCAAATAAGTAAATTGGGTAAAGATGTTCGAGTGTTACAAAAAAAAAAAAAATCTAGTATTTATTTAAGCAAAAGCGTTTTTGACTATATATATTTTAAATGTTTATGTGGAGAAACATGATGAAGTTGATGTACATTTTAACCAGTTCTTTTTTAATAACTTGTGTGACAAAATCTCTCATTAAATTTTTTTTATTCATGTAATATTATGTAAGCCCAGTGGGGCTGAGTGGTGAATCGCGCTTCCACACCACAGTTCCGAGGTTCAAGCCCCGGGGTGGGCGAGGTTGACTCAACCTGTCATCCCTTCCAATAAATGAGTACCAAACTTGCTTGTGGAACTTAACTCTGGGGATTTTGCTTCAGACTGACCACCTGATCGGAACATCTGCTCATGCATCTCAGAGCCCATCATCATGTATAATGATATGGGCACAGTAGGCCTTGTACCTCATAGGCTGTTGTGCCACTGAGTTAAGCCACTTGAGCATTATTCCAAAAATACATGCACAAATGATTCAGAAAGTAAAACTAGCACAGATAGTGAACAAGATAACACAAATAAATCGGGAAAAAGTGAAAGTTTTACTTCTGGTAATCTATTTAAATCTATCGTCGTTGACGTCTGGCGTATTACTTTACAGCAATCTGATTGGAAAAGTTACCACCCGTTTCACCCACGTGGCAATAAGTTTGAAAATTACTAGAACTTTTTTCTCTCAATTTGGCTTATTCCGGATAATTTTTTGAACAAAATGCGTTTTTTACTTGTACACGGATCGGCTTATATTAATAAATATACGATACGTATGTCTAGTGATTACATCTATTTGTAAAAATTTGTCGATAGCTGTTCAGATATCTTTTATGGAAAGAAAAAAATTATTTGAGTTTAAAAATTTTTTTTTTAGAGTTTTATGTACTTTTAAAACATTGAAAATGCAGCGTTAGAAAAAAAAATTGTTTACATGCCATTTTTTTCTGCTTCTAATCTTTTGCGTACTAACCTGCGTGATTAAATTAATTTTTTCTTTTTTTTTCTGCAGAAAAATGTCTCAAAGGAAAAGTTATGGAGTTAAAAAGAAGAGAGGACGACCTTCGAAGAAATCAGGTTAGTTCATTTTTAAAACTTTTTTTTGTCACTTTATTTATAGCTGTCTATTTTTTATAATTTCAGTATTTTCTATTTTATTCAACGCATTATTAGATTTATACCTGACAACTGGATAAAATATTTCGCTATTTTTTTTCACGATAGAACGATGACTCAATAGTCACGTTTAAAGCGATTTTTCCTTTGAAACAAATATATATCCTCCAATTTCCAAATTGTCATCTAATCCGATCAAAATGTCTAATATCACCAAATAACTTGTTAAACTAGTCCTACATATTTAACTTATCGAGTGACACTATTAAAAATCCGTTAAACTAGTTGGTTGTGTGAAAATCTATAGTTGAGCGAGAACTCAAGTGGATATTCATATTTTCTTCCTATGGCTTCTAAAAAAGCTGTGAACTGTGCGAAGCTCATTTTTATGCTCTTTATTAAGAATTATTTTCTATAGGAGATTAATGATGAAACAAGAGTATATTTGTTAAGCATAAAGTAGCACTGCATTATAGTTGATACAAGTACGATTTTAAATTATCATTCTATCACAACATAAGAATCTTTCTCTAAATAGAATGGGTGTTAATATTATAGGTGTGAAATATATAAGTAAAAACATAACCTGTACACACAGACAACACCTGGGAACATTTTCTTTTCTTAGTGCTTCATCAAATGTATGGTAAAGTGATTATTCTTGAGTCAGCAGTAAATGGTCATTCTTCACAATGAAAGAAGGAGAAAGTTACACATTCCATAGCTATTGTTCCCAACCGGTTTGGCATTGCTATTGAGGGATTGACTTCCTTCTTCCACTGCCCCTTTATTTCAAACCAGTTTAGGATTGAAAAGGGTGTAGCAAAATGTATTGTAAGGTTCTAAAGCAGAGGTGGGGAACCTTTTTACCTTTAGAGGCCGCATTTAAATTAGGCAGCAATAAGAGAGGCTGCATAAGCTGATTGACCTAAGAAAGTGACTTTTGTGAAATTATTATAGTTTTTCTATAGATTTAACAATTTATTGCATTATATAGAAAAAATAAAATATAATACTACAAAATTTTAAATATAATATACATATAAAATAATATAAAAATATTTTAAAAAATACAATAAAAAATATTTTTTTATTCACTAAGTTAGTGATTTATTTGGCTTTAGTTTTTTGTTTGACAGTAATTGTATATTTGGATCAAGCTTCGTAACACACAGCTTTAATTGGTCCTCTAAATGTGCATCTGTAATTTGCGTTCTTAAATTTGTTTTTATTTTTGACATGAGAGAAAATGTTGTCTCGCAACAGGTAGGTACTTCCGAAGCAGGAAAGTAAACGGCGAGCATGTTCTCGAAGGCATGGATATTCAACAGCATTTTTCCAGATTTCTATGGGATCCTTTTTAGCGTTAAAAAGGGATTTGATGATACTCTCTATCTTCCCCTAAATCAATTAACTCCATTTGTAGTTCTGCAGGAGCCTCGGATATATCTATTAAATGTGGTTCAAATGCCAGTTTCATAGCAGGAGTGTGCTCGTCAAAATCAGAAAATCTTTTAGTATACTCTTCTATTAAACAATCCAAGACACCTACATATTCATCGAATATTTTATTTTCACAGTTCTGCTCATTTAACATTTTAGCTAGCTCCGGGAAGTGTTGTACAGATATTTCCGATCGACAAAGCAATGTTTTGAAAAATGATAATTTTTTTCTAAGCGCTTGGATCTTTTGCCACATTTCATAAATATACCTCGTTTCACCTTGCAGGCAAATATTTAAATTGTTTTGTTTTGTCATCATATCAGACAAAAATGCAAGGTTTCTGAGAAATACTTCATCTGATAGATCACATTCTTTTCCTTGTTCTTGATAAAAGTTTAAAATTTGTCGTCGTAAAGACAAAACTTTTATCAAAACCTGACCTGTTGATAGCCAGCGAACCTTGCAGTAGTATGGTAGGTCAACACTATACGTTTCCTCATCTAAAGAGAGCATCTGCCGAAATTCACGATGACGCATTGCATTTACGCGAATATAGTTGACAATGGCAATGGTTCTATCCAGAGTGTCTTGCAAAATGGTAGATTTTGCGCAAAGATTTTGCTGATGCAAAATGCAGTGAAATGATATAAATTTTTTCAAGTTTAAGTTTTCCTTTTTTAACAAAGCAACGAATCCTTCTTTTTTGCCTCTCATGGAAGGTGCGCCATCGGTGCAAACACTGACTAAATTACTGACATTCAATTGTAATTTATTACATTCTTCTTTGAAGTTTTCGAAAATATCGGCTCCGCGAGTTCTTCCAGTTAGTGTACCCAACGCAAGTAGTTCTTCGTAACATTGAAAATCTTTAATTATAGCACGAATAAAATATAAAACTTGTGCCGAATCTGTTTTATCAGTGCTTTCATCTAAAGCAGGGGTGGCCAACCTTTTTGGGAAGCGTGCCACAATCTGATAAAAAAGAAATTACGCGTGCCACTTTCAACTTTTCCACCAAACTAAAAAATATACAAAAGGGAAAAAATGTTACTTATAAGCTTATTATGGGTTATTTACACCAAAAACATATTTTTAAATGCAAGTTCTATACAGTGAAAATGTAAAAAGAAAATGGTATAACAAATAAAACATAAGTAGAAACTTATATTTTATTATTGATAAATTTTTACAGGATCAGTCAGTTTAGCTAAGGTACAAAATAAAAATAAGCAACTTGAAACATTTAATTTTAAATGATTACTAAGCAGTCTCTTAATGTGGCTTTTGAATCTGTAGTTTTTTTCCTAAATCATCTATATTTGGATTAGTTCGTGAAAATGCTAACAAAATTAGGTGTTTTAGGTGCATATCAGTTAATTTTGAGCGATATTTTGATTTAATTACGTTCATATAACAGAAAACATTTCTTCACAAACATATGTTGATCCAAACCTGCAACAATATCTGACCGCTAAAACATGTAAATTTGGAAAATTACTTGGTGGCACAAATTTCCAAAATTCGATGTAATTCAGATAATTTGCGGTTAAAATAATTTCCTTACATTTGCTTTTTAGAGCAATATGGTGCTGTAGGTCAACAATTTCAATTTGTACCTGAGGTGGGTAAAAATAAATGTCTTGAAGAGAAATCGAAAAAGGATTTGTGAAAAGTTCAGTATTTTTTTATCATCTTTAAAACCCTCAAACATGGCAATGAAAGAATCCTAAAAAATTGATATTAAATTTTTAAATCTATCATAGTTCGGAACATTACTAACTTTGGTAGATAATTCCTGCATGAATGGGAAATGAGATAATTTTCTCTCTCCAAAATCCAGACAAAAAAGCAAAATTTGTTCACAAAAGAAGATATATGACCAACTAGGGTAAGAAAAATGCAACTTTTCCCCTGTAATCTTAAATTTAAATTGTTTAAATGTTCCATTATATCGGTAAAAAAAGCTAAATCCCACAGCCAATTTTCACTCCTGAGGAGCGAGCATTCACTGGGCAGTTCATCGTTTCTTCCAGATATTCTAAATCACATTCCATGTAACTTCAAAATATCGCAAGTAAACTTCCTTTGGAAAGCCAGCGCACACTACACTTGAAGGAGTAACTCGCCATTTTCTTCCGTTTCTTCGGGGAAAAGCGTACGAAATCTTTGTCGATTCAGAGCAGGAGCTCGTATTTTGTTGATACAGCGTACCACGGGGTCAACAACGAAAGGCAAGTTTAAGACCTTGGCACAAAGAGCTTCTTGATGAATAATACAATGATACTTGAAAACTTTTCTTCCCAAATAATTTTCAAACAATGCAACAAAACCTTTTCATCTGCCAACCATGTAAGGCGCTCCATCTGTGCAAACATTGCCTAGTTTTGCCCATTGTACTTTGTTAACTTCGCGATTACATTTTTAAATTCCTTAAAAATATCTTTACCTGTAGTTAAAACTAGTTGGTGCAAATCAAGAAGTTCTTCCACAGTATCCAAATTTTTGTTCGTGTAACGCACAAAGATGCTTAACTGCGCATTGTCAGTGATATCACAGCTTTCATCCAAAGTTAATGAAAAAATTTGCAATTTTGAAGTCCAGAGACAATTTGCGTTCCAACATCCTGGCCCATGTCATCTATACGACGCATGACGGTATTTCTGGACAAAGCTATTTTATCAACCATATTTTTGACATTCAGATCACCGACATTTTGGGCGAAAATGAAAAGGCTCCTTTTTATTATCTCCTCTCTGTCAGAATATGGTTTTTTCTTGCGGGCTAACAACAAAGAAAGTTCATAAGAAGCCTTCACAATTGTTTCCATTTCTCTTCTGGAACAAAGATTGTTGGCCGGCTAAAGATTTCTTTTTCCTATTGATAAATTCCGTTTGCAAATTTGTTCCAACAGGATATTTGATGTTGAAATCACTATGCAGTTGTTTGAAATGACGATCCAAGTTAAACTTTTTTGGAACTGCTATTTAATTCTACATATCAAACAAACAGGTTTGGAAGCATTTTGATGTGTAAACAAGTATTGTTCTTCCCAGACAATTTTAAAATCACGTTGTAACGTCTCTTAAAATGTACGCAAGCTAATTATTAAAGAATCTCTCGTTGTATTCTATCAGCCGTCTTTCCGGAGTCTCTTTGCTCCTTCCTTCGTCAGCAGGCCTCTCTCCTGGGTATCTCTCGTGGGAGTTTGGTGGAGTCTCTTCCTTCGTTCGCAGGGTTCAATTCCGGGAATCTCTCGTGGGAGTCTATCACGAGTCTCTCAGCAGTCTATCAGGAGTCTTTCGGAGTCTGTCCGATGTCTCTCGGAGTCTGTCCGGAGTCTCTTCCTCCGTCAGCAGGCTTCTCTCTTAGGTATCTCTCGTAGGAGTCTTCTCTCTTTCTGAAGTCCACTCTTTTAAACACTAGGGGCGGGTTCACTCCACGCCCCTCATCAATCCCCATTGGCCGACGTCAGGGTTTTGCATCCGGCACCAACGGTCTTGCACGTCATCCATTCGTGCAGAGATGACAAAAGTCCGGTCCCTCTCAAAGGTTCCCGGCGACAAGGGCCCGGCTGACATCTGGCACTTCAAACACCTCGCCGCCGCCTGCAGAGGCGCCAGCATTCAAGACGTACAATCACTGCCCATGAATAGAAATAATGCAGCGATGCCTAGCCCATAGTGTCCCCCAGACACACAGTCGCCGACGGTCCAGCTGTCTGATACAACACAATGCAGCTAAAAACACGTTTTCTCCAGCTGTGGAAATGTTTATGAATAGAGGCGCTTTCTCCATTGTGACGACGTCACAACGTGCTGAAATATCCTCTTCATAATTTCTTTTCGATGTCGAAGGTTTACTCATAAACATATAGAAAATTTTAAAAAATTTAAACAACTACGCTCAACACTAAAATCTATAAACAATTTTAGAAAAAGAGAAAAGCTAAACGTCTTGCTAAACAGAGTTTAAAATCAACTGAGTCTGACAGCTAGAAACAATTTGCCAATATTACGCTACAAATTTTCTAGGCTCCGAATCCAGCATCCTGATTAGTCATGGATGCAAGTTCACACTCCCTCTGCTTTATAAAGCGGCTACTTTGTGCAGATAGAATTACTTTTACCATATGAACAACTGCGCTCCTAATATATTGCAGAATTACTTCTTGACGTTACAGAAATCGTAAATAGCCAACATCTCCAGAAAAACCTTTTTATCTGACATCACGCTGACAGCCAATAGCTATAAACTTCAGCCCTGCACCGGAAGCTGAAATTTGAATGGAAATCTGAAATGTTAAAAATTAACCGCCCCCGAGAGAGGGTGACTTTTTGGGCAGTTTCGACCATCCGCGTGAGAGAGAACTTATTTGTTTTTAGTCTCACGTTACTCAACACTTTTCTGGGAACGTTACAAAGCAGTAGAATTGTAAGTTTTGGAGGATGATCTCATTTTTGGCATTTTTCTGAAGAAAAGAAAAATCTTGCTTAGTGCCCTTAAAATCTCACGTTAAAAATTTCTGTTTCTTACATATTCTCTTCATGACAACTTTTTTATTGTAATTCAATTAATTCAGTAATATTTTCATAATATTTTTGTAATTTTTCAAAAAGTCTTCGCGTGACACAGTTACGAACCGCGCGTGCCACAATGTGGCACACGTGCCGCGGGTTGGCCACCTCTGATCTAAAGCAATTGAAAAATAAACATCTTCATTTTGTATAATTGTATGAAGTTGCTCTGTTACATTTTGCGGTAATTCGTGCTGTCGATCTGTTACAGTTCTTCTTGAAAGAGGTAATTTTCAGTCTTTGGCGGGATTTTTCGCGCAACTGTCATGGCGTTGATGTACAATAGTTGTTTTTTGAAACGAACTCTACCATTTTGTACTAGGTGGCAAAGGGACGCACAAGAACCTCGCGGAGGCCGCAGGTTCCCCACCTCTGTTCTAAAGCATGGGTACTCAAACATTTTTCCCGCCTGGCTGCTTACATATGATGGATATTTCATGAGGGCTGCAACATGAGGATTAATGGAAAGAATCCCATAAGACCAAGGCAATATTGGACACAAAATGTGGCAAATTGATCAAAATATTTAAGCTCATTTTTGGCTCTTAATACTATGTTAATCTCTATCAAACACACATAAAAATTTTTTTCTTCGATTTATATGCATTTCTTTCTAAGTTATAGGGTAGTTTCGGTTGCCTTTCATTCATGACCATACAAACAAAACTGTTAAGCCTTTTGATTTTTTTTTCTTTTGACAGAGCCTCTTTTATTTTTCAAACATTAATTTATCAAATGCAGAATGGCAGCAAAGAGGAATTCTGACTGAATTTCAGACTAAAATCAGTATTATTTGTTTATAATTAAAAATCAGTTTCACTCATAAAAGGGTCACTACTCTAGTTCATTCCCAATTTCACTTATTTGTTTTTCTAAACGGTAGTTTCAAATTAAAAAAAAAACTTGTTTAATTTGCGAATGTACGACATCGACAACAAAATTGGTCGATTTGATTTCTTTATTGAGAGGATTTCCCGCTAAATTTTGAAAATACGTTGTTCTTAAATTTAAATTTTTTAGGGAAACGGACCATGAGCGGGCCCCTCAGAAAAACCCGATGGGCCGCAGGTTGAGTATCGGTGATCTAAAGGCTTTATCAGACGTAACGTATTTGGAGCAATTTTTCCTTCAAGCAAACCTTTCAATCAATTTCCACCCAGTTCCCATAGCAGCGGCAAATATATTTTCCTAGAGAGCTGAAATAATTGCTCGAGATTCCAGCCAATTAAATTTTAGCCTTTTCTTTACAATTTAAATTCTTTCCCCTGTTTGTTTTAAAGAAATGTTGCAACAAATTTAAAATAACGTTTATTATAAAAAAAAAATTTTTTTTTTTCACTCACCGAATGTGATATTTGGTGCTTCTACTTTGGCACTCGCAAATTCGGGACTTAGAATGTAGGGGGTTAAATATGGTTTTAGGCAAAAGCCTTTTCCCATATTTGCTTATATCACTACTGTTTTTTAAAAAAAAAATAAAGAAAATAAAATATGATTTTTTTTAAAAGAAAAATCTTAAATAAATTCTGAAAATATAAACTTTTAAAATGCTATAGTAAAAAAATAGTAATATACATACTTATATAACTTTAATTTGCAAGTCTACTTCTAAAATAAAGTTTAAAAAAATTAATGTTTGAATACTTAATACAGCAAAAATCTTAGGCGGATTTAAGAAGTTGATAAGATTAATAACTTCAGAATATCTTACAAGAAATTTAAAAAAAAGAAAATATGAAAATCTTTAAGAAATTTTTAAAAAGAAAAATATACTTAAAAATAAGATTTATTATATCAAAAATTAATTAACAAGTTGACTGATATCGCCATTTTATTTAAAGTAAAATATTGTAAAGATAAAATAGGATGCACAGACAAACGAAGAGAAACGTATCTCAAATAAAATAATTTAGAAAAATACTATCAAACAATAATATCGAACTTATTACAAATGCATCCATAAAGAAAATTAATAAGATTGTCACTTTCCAAACCACAACGAAAATTTTTTTAACATCTTGTCACTATTTTATGAATTAAATAATTGAATATTTCTGCAAAGAGAAATGTGGATAGTACTATTCCAAAAAGGAACTATTAAAAGTATACTAAAATAAAAGCACCACGTTTATCAAAAATGGTTTTTTTATTAACCATAACCTACAAAGATGTATAAAGGTAATTTGTTGTATGTAGTTTGTTGTTAGTTTTAATAAGATTCAAGTAATTAGAATAAAAATCAGAACAAGGCATTTACTCACAGTTTTCACCAAAAGCCTTTAAATGATATCTAAACTGTTAAATATCGTCAATAATAACATGACTCTTTCCTAAAAGTTTGTCGTAGTCTCTCACTACCCCTATGATTATTAACTCCCCTTTGCACATTATCTAAATTCGGGTATGTTGGATTCATAATTAACAACTACTAAATTAATAAATCAATATCATTTATTAATCTTTCTTAATAGATAAACACACAAATATTAATCAAACCTTAAGAACAACAAATTACAGTGGAGTGAGATAATAACTCAATTATGAACGACGGAACACTAACTGAGACTACGGAGAATAACGCATACAATCAAACTACGCATTTAAATCTAATTTATGAAAATCACAGACCTGATATCTTTTTAAGGCAGGATTCTTTAATATTGAAGGATCTATAGAGCGGCTTCAATCCTTGATATCTTCAGTTACGTCCGAACCGAATTAATGAATCTTTTTCAATAATCTTCCTTCAGCTAACAAACTTCACTTAGTTAAACTAATCTCCTAGAATCACCTTCTTAATCAATCTCGTAGTTAACTCCTCTATCAAAACACGTAGTCATCCTCCTCTCTTCATTCCATTTCTCCCTTTTATATCTTTTTCGAACTCGCTAAACCCGAAACTATCTTGTTTGCATAAGTCACACTTTTAGCTCTCAGCGGAGATTGGTTAAAATAAATACAATCTTAAAAGAATTTGAGAGAAGGTTAGTGAAACGCGTAAGCACCCGTCACAAGTTTAAATGTAAATTATTTAATTTATTGCAGACAGATCCTTCTTGTGGTAGGCCTCTAATTCGTTTATACAAATTAACATTAAAATTATATTTTTCCTTGAGAGTTGGTTCAATAAGTGATGAGGTTTTGGTATTTTATAATATTACTTAGGTTAAAAATTATTTTAATTTTCTAAATCCTCAAAATCATTATATAAATTTGAAAAATCGAACGCTGCCGGACAGTTCGGGAGTTAATTAGGTTACATACTACTATGCTGTTTAGGCTTTTGTGAGAACTTTCTGATGAAGTTAAGCACAGATATCTACAGAAATAAAACGAGTTAACCAAAGGTGGGCACGATACACTAATGAAGAGGAGTTCATATATGTGTTAAAGTGGTTGAGCTGGAAATAGTTCTTACCTGTTTAATATGGGAATGAGTGAAAGCCGTTGTAGATATGTGCTAAAGTTAACTTAACAGAAAATCGTGGTTAAATAATAATCTGTAATAAAATATTCTTCCACGATGAATCTTATTTGCTATTCTTGCTATATCTTTGTTGGAAGTTTTTAAATTTTTGTGAAGTACAATGTTATAAACTATGGGACATTAATAGTAATTCTGAGTACTTTGTTTTGGAATTTTATAAATGAATTCAAGCTTCTTTAGTCGTGTAATGCGTAGAGTATATGTAATCAATAATAATATATACTAAATAGCTATAAATTTAAAGAAACGAAGAAAAAACAGACGTATAACCAGACAGTATCGGTCAAGAATGTTAGCCACAATGGTGTAACAGCAAATTCTTAGCCTTGGAAACTAAAATTGTATAAATATTGCTTACAGGCCAGCTAACATTCGCCTGTAATTTTTTATATTACCGGTCTGTAGTGAAAAGAAATAAGATTAACAATAAGAGAAAATTAATATTAAATGTGTGTACCAAAATCAAGTTACCAATATTTTTTCACGTAAAATTTCTAAGGGAAAGTAAAACTAAAGCAACTTACATAATGTAAAAATATTATAAATGTGAATATTCGTACTTTTAATACAATTATTGCCACATTAAATAGTTATTATAACTTTTCGCCTACTGGAACTATCTTAGAGCAGCTACGTATAAAAATAAAAATTAGTAAATAAATAAAATCACAATCGTAATAATAACATTAGATGCTTGAAAACCAATTTAAAAAAAAAAAACTAGATTAAAAGTAAGTATTGAAAACAAAACAGAGATATTATAATATGTTTAAAATTATTTATTTTGTGGCGCCTTGTAGAGCTGGAAAAGAAAATATGCAGATAAATATTAAAGTGTAATGGGGGGGGGGAACTAATTAGATAAATATTTTAAAAATTCGTCGTGAATCTTGAACTTAATAGAAATGTAATTATAAAGAAAATTAATTGAATGATATTCTAAGCAGTAATTAATGAGCCTATTAAGATTTAATATTATATTTGATTTATGGGTAACCAATGTATTGGTGCGACATAAGTAGTTAAATGCACGTTTAATCTGTCGAAGCTCAAACGTCCTCCTGTTGGTGTGATGTGGAAGTAGGAGAGGGGGTAGCAGCTCAGGTGTCATCCTCGTCACTTGACCATGGTTCAAAATTACGAAGTTCGTCGCCAAAAGCCATCGAGTAGCTGAATAGTGTGACATTAATATTCACTCACTCATCAAAAAAGGCAAATCGATACATATGATTGCTTCATTGATAAAAGTTCCCGCTAAATTTCTAGTACATTGTTCTCAAATAATTGAATTTCTTAGTGCAGGGGGCCACTCAGAAGAGGCCGACGAGCCACATGTGGCCCTCGGGTTGAGTATCACTGCTCTAAACCCTATGGGTGAGCTCGATTCCACTGCGCAAGTCAAGATAGGCCCGAGTTCGGTAAAATTTCGAGATAGAAGATCCAAGTAATAAGCATAAGAAAATAACTAAAGTATCTCTCCCTCTTTCGAAGAGCCATGGGCAGGAAAGTGGGTGTGGCGAGTCCGGTAACGGTCACGACCACGAATGTCATGCTCACCAATTAATATTTTTTAAATAATATTTAAATAACCTTTCACAAAACTTTATTTTACATTTCTTTAAATACTATTGAAAATATTTTCTATTTCTGAGGCTCAGTAAAAGAACGACATAAGTGAAAGTATCATAATGTGAAGGATTAAGGAACTTTTAAGCTTTGCAAAAAAAATTGCTTATCAGTAACACCGCAAATGCTTTATTTTGGAATTTCATGTTGACACAGAGAATTAAAATTGATTTTCGTTGTTTTTACATATATAAATAATTTAAGCACGCTTTTTACTAACCCCTTAACCATTCCATAAAAATGAAATGTGTTTTTGTCTCTTCTGTTGAAAATGTGAGTGTTTTTCTTGTCCATTCACATAGGTGATCCCGAACTGATGTATACAAAAATAAACGTTGCTGAAAATCTTTCTTTTTTTTTGGTAAGGGGGGGGGGAGCTCTCATGAAGGTACAGAATTAACTATCTTAAATTTGTAAAGGTATATGCTAATACAAGTATTTTTTAAATAGATGGAAAAGTAGAAAAGGAAACGTTAAAGACAATTTTTTAAAATCAATTCAACATTGAGGCAGAAGTCTGAAGATCCGGAACAGTCTGTGTCAGTGTTCCCCCCCCCCCTGACATTGTGAGGGGAGTGGCTCTCCGTGAAAGAGGAAACTTCAGTTGCTGGGGGTATACAGGGAATTCTTAGTTGTGTAGAACTAGAACCTTCCCACCCCATGTTCTCTTCTTTCCTTGCCGAAAGCTACTTTGTCAGGGTGAATACTCTTTCCTTGGAATATTTTCCACAGAGAAATAAATTTTACAGGAAGAATAACGCAATGTCAGTGGTCTTCCAACTTTTTCAAATCATAGAAACCCTAGAACTAGAAGGTGTTTTCGTGGAATTCCTAGAGGTAGAAAGTATTTTCGCGGAACCCTATTCCACACACACACACTTAGGAGAATATATTTTAAAATAATATTTAAAGAGTAGATCAACATGATATAGGTACTTTATATAAAGGCAATTAAAAAAGTGCTGCATTTATTGTTAAAAATATTTAATCTACTTTTAATATAATTTACTCGTTAATAATATTAATCTGTGATCCAAGAGTGTCATCTATTCATGCATTATGTTTAGTAACTGGAATATGTGCTTGCATTTCTTCACACAAACTGTCGAAGTCTCGATCTTTGAGATTAACTGCAATCGCATTACATATTCTGAGTTTAATTTGTTTCTATACTTTGTTATTGTAGCCACTCACGTTAAGAAATATTTCTCACTTATACACATTGTTCTGAATGGCTTAAAATGTTTACAGCTGAGTGAGAAATGTGTATTTTACATGAATTTGCAACCTAAAATGTAGGAGCTGTTCTTGCTTGAATTTAGATTTTTAACATCGTATCTGTTGATATGTCGATAAGTTGTTTCTTCTCTTCTATTGTTAGTTTTCCCCTCAAATGCACAAGGATACATTTTTCATTAGAAAACTGTTTAGTTTTTTTTGCAAGACATAGTACTAACGAGTTTAAAATTCTCTCGTGGAACTCAGGATAATAAACAATAAAATATTTACAAGTAAATAATACAATATTTACAATCCAGCAGGCAGTGCATGTAAAGATAAAGCGTTTTAATATTCTTTTATTACATTATAATGAAAGTTTTAAAAAGTATTGCAAAATAAAGTTATTATGTAGAAATAAAATTTTCAGTTTCTTATTGACAGAGATGAGCTTTAAATATTCTTGTGGGGGTACAAACTTCATATAGGATGTGAATTCATTTTGCATACACATTTATAAGTTTCTTTTCGACCTTTTTTTTATTGTGGCTCGTAGAACTATTGAGTATGCTTCGTGGAACCCTAGGGACTCCGTGGAACACAGTTTAAAGACCACTGCACTATATGAAAGCTGAAAATTTTAAGCAATACATTTTTATTTATTTCTGAGAGGAAAATATTGAGGATGTCAAGAAGAAGAAAAAATTACGAGGTCCGTCACCAATAGCCTTCTAATTGCTTTTTGGTGCGACATTAATAATCACTCACACTCATATTACTTCATTCTCTTCTTTTGAGCGCGAAATAACTCAGCATCATTTTGAAAACGATAAAAATGTTAACGAATAACGATTAAAATCTTTATTCACGCCAACGATCAAAACGGTTTGCATTTTAGTTTAAAATAACGAAGTTGATTATGATGTATTACAAACGTGAATGATCGGTTGCGGGCCGGTGGGGAACACACTGTTATTGTCTTGCCTTAGTTACAATGGCGTGACATACTGCCCCCAACCCCCGCATCGTGTGTGTCTGGGAGGATGGTTGCTCAGGGTTCTAGAGAACCCAAAGCCTGACTGACGCGAAGTACCCACTTTGCAGGGGTGTCCTAATATTCTCCGTTAAGCCACAGCTTAGTTACGTCGTGGACTACAATTGTAAATGATGCAAAGTTTGTCTACGCAAAGCATAGTCAATTTCGTAGACACAACTATATTTTAAAGTTTGTGTTATTTTACTATTTTTAATTGTTACTTAACGTGGTTATTCAGAGAAAAAACAAGAAGTGCAACAGAGAATTTCGAACTTGGTGGACCGAGAAAAACGGCATGATTAGTAAAGACCAGAAAGCAGCGTGTGTATCAAACAAAACACAAAGCCTTTTTGTCAAAAAAGGGAATTGGAGCAAATAGAATTGCGTAGAAACTGTTTGGCGCATCACTCCAATTCAACATACATTCTTCTAAAAGAAACATTTTACAATCCTAATATAATTTGTCATAATCTACACAACATTAGTCACACTAATGTTACTTTAACTTGAATTACTCGTATAACTAAAACATTTACTACTATACAGTGCAAAGTGAATTTTTTTCCCTTGTAAATAAAGAGTTTCCAGTTGTTAGGATTTAGTTTTATTATTTTCTCAATAATCATAAGTCAAAATTATTTGACGGCCCCGTCTATAATTTAACATTTTCTTAGAAAAAATGGCATGTTGATCCATAAAGATTCGCTACCTCTGTTCTAGGGTGATGTGGGACACTGGATCTCAACACGTCACAATCTGATAAAAAAAAAAGTGCTGTGATATCGTATCGAAAATGTCAATGCTCTGAGGCTGTTCTCAGAGTTTTGTGTCGGTCGCTCAGTTGCTGCTGAACTGATCATGCTCAAATTTTGTGAAGGCATAATTTCAACTCTTTCCGCAAAATCCCCCCCCCCTTCTGCTTCCTTTTATTTGTGTGTGTGTAAAGGAGGCATTTGGGAATTACATGAAAATACTTGGCTTCTTCGTGCAAATATGTTGTCCTCTTTTTACTAGTCAAATTTGCAATGTACTTAATACTGTTGTTTTTACTCATTTTTCAGTTTTGTAAACGGTCCAAATAAATTCTCCTGGCTATCCATTGGGATTTCAATTTTGATTCTGTCTTGCCCAGGACACAACTCCCTTCCCATTTTTAAAAATCCTTTTTCATACAAATTACAGTTGCTGAGAAAGCAGTGAATAAATTTGATCTATAAGGGGTGTGTCCCAATGTAATAAAAGGGACACGCGGGGAATGGGTTCTTAACTAAGTCCACTAGTTGATTAAAACACGTTTATTATAGACAAAACAAACATTTGCATACATAACTAGAGAACTAACATTTTAGATTTCAGTTGAAAGGGATTGGAGCGCATGCTCGTACGTCTTTACTGTTCCGAAGCTGAAGATTGTTCTACCCGCTAGAGGGCGTAAAGTCTTTCTACTGTTAATAAGGAAGAGTCTAAGAAAAGGGTGGTTACAATCTCCCCCATGGATCCGACGATGTCCGGCTAGGAGACAGAATCATTAGAATTACATTTATGCACAAAACGAGAGAACTAACATTAAATTAAACAGAGAATTAAAAGGGATCGCGGTTTGCATGCTCGTTCGTCCTTACAGTTCCGAAGCTTGGCCATTACTGAAGATTGTTCAACCCGCTAGAGGGCGTGAGTCTTTCTACAGAAAATATTGGAGGAGTCTAAACAAAGGGTGGTTACATATCTTTATTTTGCTTACTCTTTTATTATTCTTTACAAATAAATGCATATTTTTAACATGCTCAAGGCAGAATTTTTAAACCGATGACGTCCATGGTCGTTACAATTACTGATAAATTTATTGATAGTCAAAATTGTTATATCAAAAATTTTGATTTTATTTATTAAATGATTTCAGTTCATATGACGTCATAGTCACATAACTACAATTACGTGTTTCCAGCCTATCAGTTTATGAATTCATTTGACGTCATGGTCACATGATAAATGCAAGCAGGTGTTTTCAGCTTATCACTTCAACACTGTTGCCACCTTTTGCTTTTTGCCGAAATTTTCTTTTTAAAAAATACATATTTCTCAACAATAATAACGATTTAAAAGGACACGAATAAGAAGTTTTTTCTAATCTAAAAAACTTTTTGATGAATCCCCCCCCCCCCAATGCTTGAACACATTTACCCAACTATAAAATTTCATCTAAATTTTACAAGAGTACACAAGTTTAATGTTTTGAATATTTGGAGAACATGTGATTGAGTTATCATGTGACTGACGCGATTTTAGCCTATTAACTTTGTTAAAATGTAACCTTAGCATCAAAAACTTCGTAATATTTTTTTCACTGATTTGTCTGCAACAGACTCGTGACTTGATCAATGTCATCCAGATGCACGCTCATCCAGATGCACGATTTATGGTAAAACGTAAGGCGTTATTACGTGTGCGCAATGCATATGCGCAAGTCCAAACACGTGATACATGTATTAAAATTTAAATTCGCTATAAAACTTAACCAGTTCGCCCAATCGATTATCCGTCTTTTCATCGGATACCTTTCAAAAGTAAGTGCTTTTTTTTTTTTTATTTTCGGATATTTTCATCGAAATACTAAGTGGTGAGCATGGGTAGTATCTGTCAGAAATAAATGAGTGAAGGCATGGCTGTGGAAGGGCTTAGATTTTTTTTAGAGTAAATTATTTGAGGAAATGGTTGACTGGTACATAAATATTATGTTTTCAAATCGTGAATTATTTCGAGAAATTTGTATGACAAAATTGCACCTATTTTTCGCTGGAAGTGCGGTTTAGGTCCTTCAGGTGTAATCGATTATTAAAGAAATTGGTACTTACATATTATCGCAACAATCACCAACTAACTCTATTAATAACTCGCCAAGGTGGCAACCCCGATATCCTATACGTTGTACGTGCTGAATTTGCAACCAGGTGCTTCGTTCACGTAATGTCGCCAAGAGTATGCGATAATATGTAAGTACTAAGAAATTATAGCTTAGGTATTTATCAGCATAATGTATTTTTCTAAATGACAAAGCGCCAATTTCAAAGACATTTTATGTTTGTTTTTTACTGTCAGTCCTCAAGAATGTTATACAAGTGTAAGCAACCAAAATTTTTACCCAATATTTCATTGATAAAGCAGAGAAAGTGCTGGAATGAAAATGACGCATTTCCCAGTGCAAGACTTGGTAAAATAGTACATACCTCGGCGAAGATTTTTTCGTATCGCGCCAAATGGCGCCTAGGCGCGTTTTTCAAAGTCTAGGCCAGGGAAACTGGGAAGCACATAGCGTTATGTCCGAAGTACCGAAAATGGAAAATTTTTACTTTAGCAAAGAATTAATGTAGAATCTATCTTCTTAAAAAGGATTTCAAGAACATTCTAAATTGAAAAACTTACGTGATGATGACGGAACGTCCTTTCCCTCTGGTGGATACCATCGCTAGATATCTTGATCGAAATTCCCCTTCTCATAAGCAGTGTGACTTTTTAATTAAATCAATAAGGTGTCACAATCAAAATTTCACACAAACTTATGACTTACTAAATCACGGTTCTTGTACACATGCGCATTTTCTTCTATTCGAACAATAACCACAGTTATAGCCGTCAATTGCATGCTTCCTTTCTCGCAGGTACATACTGTTTCTACATTTCGAAATTTCATATTTTGCATCAATTAAACCCTTTTTTATACACCGTTAATTCTTTCAACACACTTGGAACAGCAATCCGATACTCGCAAGTAATTACTGATAAGCAGCCAAGCGTGAAACAAAAATACAAATGGTTCCTGTTCTCTCTGTTGTATACTTGTTGCCAAAGCTAACACAACTAATAGTAATTGCTAATGTACTCGATTCATCTGACGTTATAATCACATAATGCGCTCAACAAATTCCCACGTGTTTGATTCGACTGAGTATTTTGGCGGCATTTTCGGATATGCATCTATTATCATATAAAAAATGAAATCCTTTTTTTCCTTTAACGAAACAAAATACAATTTTTATTTTTATGCATTACTGATAGCTTTATAAATAGTTTTTTTTTAAATTTCACATTAATATTTTTTTATTTTTATTGTAAAATTACAATTTGTAAATTCTGGGAACACCTATCGCGAAATTATGTTTGGTTATTGATTCCGTTCGCCAAAAATACCTATCGTAAAAAAGTTGCTTGGCGTTAGATTTAGGTCGCCAAAGAATTCACATCGCCAAGGCCCCCCCCCCTCTCCCGTACTACACTTTAACACTTAATTTTTAAGTTTTAAGAATTTTGTTCAATTGAACGATCCATAATTTTTTGAAACACAATTGGCTGGCAAACTAATTACTAAGCCTAAAAGTATACAGAAACACAAGACAGTCTGTCAAAGAACAGAAGTATAAACTAAGCTTAAATCTAATATTGTAATTTAAAACTATGCATATATTTAATGATTATACGAAAAGCAAATGACTAGAAAATATATTAAAAATATTTAGAGTACTAAAAATATTTAAAGAATGTAAAATTTGAATGTAAGCAAAATCGAGACGATTAGAACACAACCACAAGTGTAATACGATTAGCTGTAATTGTTAATTTGATAATCACGTGGCAATCGCTAAACGATCGCAGCGCCCTTTGGTGATGAATCGATCCTTTGCAGCTGTTAACGATCACTAATAAGTCTTGTGTTAAAGCTAAATAAATTTAGAAGTAAAAAAAAACCTTTTTAAAAACAAGCTTTTATATAAATGCGCTAAAAAGAATAAAATAAACTTTTTCTGTAAAACTTTTTTTACTATCAACTGATAACGTCATTACACAATTTATATGATATAAAAGCTCGTCGCGAGATTAAAGTACTCTTATTTACTTAGTTTGAAATTTTTACAAATTAAAATCAATCAGATCAATTTACTTGTTTATCTGCAGAGGTAAATCTCGCGACAAGCTTTTATATCATATAAATTGTGTAATGACGTTATCAGTTGATAGTAAAAAAAGTTTTACGGAAAAAGTTTATTTTATTCTTTTTAGCGCATTTAAATAAAAGCTTGTTTTTAAAAAGGTTTTTTTACTTCTAAATTTATTTTTTACTTTTTAGTTATCACTGGACAGGTTTCTCAGTCTGTTCATCTCATTTAATGCATCTTTGTTGCTAGGTCGTTTGCCGTTTATTTTCGAACAGTCTAGCTAAATGAATTCTCGCAAAAAGTATACTAGACGAAAATTACAATTTTTTTTTAAATTCGTAATTTTTAAGCAATTTTTTCAATCTTCGTACAGATCTTGGGTAATATTGTTCTACACACGAAAAAAAAGTTTTATGAGATTATCTTCATAAATGACGAAGTTATTAATGTTGTTAAAATTTTGAGTATTTTTTGAAAAATCATAAAAAAAAAATTTTCGGCATTTTATTTTTTAAATGACTGATTCTAAAACAGCAACGCATAAGCTGTTTTAGTAAGGAATGTCGATTCATTTAAACAAAAAAAAAAAATTCATGCGCAATAATTTAGACATTATTTTCATAAAAACGCATCGATTGTGACTCATTAAAAAAAAATCGTAAGAAATACAAATATTATTATTTTGTAAAAAACATTATACCATATCGGAACGAAATAAATGATCTTTCCGATTCTGTAATTATTTTTTTTCTGAGTTTCATAGATTAAAGTTAGATAATTTTTTTAAAGAATTTCTACAATACTCCATCTCAGTTTAACTTGGCAGCGTTGAGAAAGGAATACCACAATCTACTTGAAAAATAGCTCTACTTTTTTGTTTTGAATTTAAATCCAAGAAAATAGATAGAAATTTGTAAAAAAATTGCATACGTTGTAAAAATTAGATTATTTTTACGTTGTAGAAACGCAATTATTTTTTAAACAAATAATTATTACAGTCAATAGCGCAACGTTATAAAATTCCAGTTTGGCTGAAAACCGATTTTCGACGCCAACTTTTGTCATTGTTGTAACAATAACATTATTACAACAATACAGACATATCAAAGTTGGTCTGCATTGTTGTAATAATGTTAATGGTTTTTAAGGTTTTTAATTAATATATTCTTAATTAATTGCAATATCGGAATATAAATGGTCAAAACATGCATTGTCATCCAAACTAAACGTGTATACAAAATTTCAGCTCAATAGGATGAAGATATCAGCTTCAAAATTGAGTTGCAAGATTCCACCCGAACAAATTACATACATACATACATACATTGTAAGTTAAATAAAAGCTTGTAAAAAGGGTATCTAGTTTGGTGAACTTATCACCCAACTTGACAATAAAAATGTTGAAAAACAGGATCCAAACCAAGATTTATTAATCAAATTCAAATAAAATAAAAGGCGTCACACACACACATTATGCCTTTTTTTTTTTTTTTTTTGTCTTCCGTGGTTGCTGGGATTTAAAAATAAGCTTTAAATTGGCCAATTTTTGGAAATATTTTTCTTTTTTAAAGTATTTAGAATCTTTATGAGGAACTCGTGATAAGCAGCAATAAATCTATCTTCGTTCCTCTGCATGCTCTGCTGTTTCGTAAATGATGTAAAATATTCAATGGGCTTGTCTTATCATTTGGATACTGGGCAGAAAGATGCTCTCTCAATCGGCTTGGCTCATAATATTTCACAGATGATTGACATAATATTGAGACATAAGCTCATAATATTTTGCTTGACACGTGCCTACTTGGAAATTCAATTCTATCTTGAAGAGAGATGATAACCAGAGGCGGATTAAGCTAATTGGAGGCCCCTGGCGGTAAAAGTTTGGGGCCCCCTGGGCTGAAGAGTCGAAAAACTTAAATAGTGAAAAAATTCGCTGACCTTAAATTCTCAAAATAAAATGTATAGCTAAAAAAAAAATTAACGACTCAAAATTTTTTCAACTTTATTTTAAAAAATTAAAAAGACCTTACTTAAAAGCTTAAAATTTTGCTATATAACTTTACGTCTCTTGATTTTTCTTGGACAAATTCACCGATTATTTTTGCAGTATCTATTTGGTCCAAAACATCTTGTTCTATGTATAATATGGCCATGCTGTTCAGTTTGTCTTCTCCGATACAACTTCTTAAATAATTTTTGATGAGCTTTAAAACCGAAAAAGATCTCTCACTTGATGTATTTGATATCGGTATAGTTAAAAATATTTTTAAAAGATTTCTACATTAGCGAAAGTCGAGACCATTTCTTTTGCAACGCAATAAATTTCTATTGGAGTGTTCATAGTGTCTTCTATTAAAAATAGCAAAAATTGATCTAATTCATCGTCAAAATTAAACGATTCAATATCGTCTTTGTAAATATCCTTTAATTTGTGTACAGCTTTCTTCTTAATTTCAGGTAGCCTCCCGTCAAAAAATACAAAAAAGTGTTCTATAACAGTTTCATATATTCCAGCTCTTCGGGATAGTTCTGCACTTGTCCTATCGCATATGACATGGAATGAGTTGACCAAGAAATTTTCCCTATTTTCAAATTCATGACCTTCTTTAGTTTCACCGAAAATAATTTTTCTCTTTCGCTGCCTGCAAGCTTGTCAAACTTCCTTTTCAAATGAGAGCCCTTAAAGCAGTTGCTTCTTGTTCTACTTTTCCAAATTCATTCCTGAAATTTTGTGTATAATTTTCTAAGGATTTCAGTAGATTAGATCCTTTTAATAGCTCACACCCAACTGATTGTAATGCTTTGCTAGTATCACTCACCCTCTGGAGTATGGTATTCCAAATCACGGTCATTAGGGAAGTTTCATACTTGCCCATGTGTTTCAAAAGTACCCCATGATTAAGTTGGCCGTACACTAGCCTCCGGCAACGGAGTTAGCCACGGTCGCCTCAGTATTCCACTATTTTACCAAACACCCCAAAGCAAACAAAAATAGCTCCAGCAATTTTTCTTTATATTATTATTATTTCAGGTCGCAATCTAATATACTTTCTTAATTTTAATTTTATTTTTAAATTTTTAACTTTTAAATTTCTCATACTTTTTTCCACTTTCCACTAAACATGACAAGTGTAATTTTTAATGCTCCCTCAATTTCAAGATAGGGGATGAAGACCTCATCAGAGATCAGTGCCCCAATGACCATTCTACCATGTTTCAAAAGAGAAGTTGCCTCCAGTATTGTGATCTTCTCCTCATTTGTATCATAGATTTCAGCCAGGGTCTCTTTTATGTGTGTATAACCAAGTCTTATAGCTAGTACGGCATCCGCTCTTGCTGACTATCGTGCATAGAAACTTTTTTCACAGATATTGCATGTTTACTCCTTTCCAGATTTTTATTTAAAATTCGCAAGCGATGGGTTGGCACAGAAAAAAATAGAATAATTTCTGTACAAGCATAAAACATTTAATTGCATCGCTACAACTTTCTGCTGTTAAATTTCCTTCTAAATTTAAAGAATGACTGGCACAAGGAATATAAACTGCGCTTGGACTGTGTTCTTTAATACGTGCCTGTAGATCTGAGTACCGCCCGGACATATTAGACGCATTATCAAATGATTGCCCTCTGCAATTTTTAATATCCAGTCCAAAAAAATTTAGCTAAAATTTCTAAAGAGCATTACATTTTTTCTCTCCAAACTCTCATAAAATTACATTTTATCTTTTTTCAAATCTTCTGATAAAAGTATGAAATTTCCGATTTAATACACACATATTTTGTTTAATTCTTTTATTCTTTACAGAAATCATAGTTTAATTTCTAGAATAAAACGTAGCTTAGCTTCCGCCGATTACTTATCAAAATTTTAAAAATATCTCAACCAAAAGTAAGCTTTTAAAAACTTTAAGGTTTTCTTTTAAAAACCGGAAAAACAATTAAAATACTCTTGATTTGTAAAGTTCCTTTTTAAGTTTCTAAATATAAGTTAATAAAACATTAACTGAATACAAATGTTTTTTACACATTCTAGTTAAGTATTATTACTATACTTGTTTGTTTTTTCAAAAATCTTAATACTTTGTGACTAAACAGAACAATAAAATATTTCCAAAATAATTTGAAATTTCTAAGATAACTCAAAACTGTTTGACAAACGCCACAATATTACAAGAGAAATCTACAATTTTTCAACTAAATTTATATCTTAATTACATTCAAAGTTCCCTTTCTCAAAATTAAACAATCTTACTACATATTGAATAACTTTTCACATTTTGTGTTTGAAATCAGTAATCTACTTTATAAATTGTATTTATCATATTTTTATTTCTGTAATACATTTTGCTACCACTTTAAATAGTTTTAAACTAGGAGCAATTAAAAATAGTACCTATATTTTTCAACATTTATTATTGTTCTGTAAAAATAAACATTTCATTAAATGCTTTTTATAAGAAATTTTTGCTATGGTTTTGGCATTGTTGCCTTTTTTAAAGATTTTAAATATAGTTATAGATGAATTTTGATTAACTTTATTAGAAGCATACAGAATGTTATACAATATTTTAAAGAAACTATGGATTTTAAAGTAATTATACGATTTTTATGTATTTTTATAATTAGTTATACACATATATTTAATTATTAGATTGCACTGAATATCCTTTCAAGTTGTCTGGACAAAAGATCTTAATCAAAAAAGTATCGCGAGCAAATTACTCTTAAAATGACAATAAAGACAAAAAGAATTTGTACTTTTCAAATTTAATCTTATAAAATAATGGTTCTCTTAGCAGTTTTAAAGTATATTAGAAAAATTATATGTTTATTTCACGTTCAATAAAAAGAAAGAAAAGTGTATTTTAGAGTAAACTTAATATGCTTTCTTTTTTTGAAAATTCTTTTAACAGTTTGAAGAAATTTTAATGAAATATTTAGAAATTATAGATTGGCTCATATATTACTAAACAAAATTATCGTAATACGTTAGGATTACAAACAAAAAATCAACACAATAACGTTTTATTTCAATTTCGAGTTATTGTTAGGATTATTTTAAGTATGGTAATTAATTAATGAATGTACTCAAAATCTCATTAATGTTTTGTATTTTAAATGAACTATTATCGCTTTTTATAACCGACTCAAGAAATTTTTTTTATAAGAGGCAAATAATATTTTTTCATTTGAATAACAATGCCAATCGAAAATGTTTTAAGATTCAAGCTACGAAAACACATTTAAATATGTTAATAATCATAAAAATATTCTAAGAAACTAATGGCAGTTATTTATATTTATGTATTTGTAAAACGAAAAATAAATAAATAAATAAAATAGTAATGACACAAAGGCGACAAAATATTTTTTTCACTTTATCTTACGCACTGATTAAAATACCTGCGCATTAAATCTTAAAAATTTAAAAGAGAATTAATTTGAAAATGGAAATATGGTTACCTTTTTTTGTTGTTTAAACACGGTTCTCCGATTTGTCTGTATAAGCGCAGGAAGTTAAAAGAAATTAGTTCGGAAGTCAAATTGACGCAAAATTTCCTCAGTTTACTTCTAAAAGGGGTCTTTTTCTCAGGGTCAATTCTGTCCCATTCTTTTCATTTGTCCTAAAGCCTGTCATAAATCTTGATCCTTCTTTTCCCGATCGTGCTTTTGTCCAATGTGCCGAAATTCTTCTTTAACGCGCCCCTCCCCCTTCCCCCAGAGAACCAACGTTGAGAACTCATTGATACTCCTTAAAAAAATAATTAACTATATACTTGGAGGGTGACAGAAGACTTCAGGTGCTTATGGTCCTATCTTTTCTCGGAACGCGAAGCAGTTATCCAGCCCTTGCTCACCATGAATGCACATTCAGTCTTTTAGTTGTGACAGAAATAAGAGAACCGGGATAAATAAAATATAATACTCTCTTTCACTAGACCATCCATGAAAAAAATTCCTACTAAGGGCCAAGCCTTACTGTAGCTTCTTAGTGCGACGTCAGTCAATCAATAGACGAAGGGGTTATTGTCATTTACAGGCAAATAACATTCTGAATGGATATTTTCAATCCTAATAAGTGTTATCTGTATTTCACTTCAAACGATCTTTCTGTCGATCCGCTTTGAATGAGAAGTTTTTCCTACATTCAAAGATCACACCACTCCTTGTCTTCTCATTATTTTGAGTAATTTACCAGCTTTTAAACTTTTTTATTGCGTTTCCTGAGATTCAGAATTCACACGGAAAACTTGTATCGTTTTATGCCAGTGACATACTATTTTATAAATTTAAAAAGGAGCTCTTAATATGACCATTGATAATATTTTACGACTTTTTGCTTACACACGTCCAGGGCCTCTAGGGGAGCCCGTATCATTGATACGGTGATATCTACGCCCCTGATAAGATAAAATGTTGTTCAGGAATGTTTCTCAGAATTTAAAATATATTCTTATTGTATGCTTCATCTGTGGTAGTGCGAACCGTTAAAGTCTGCATGATTTCAAGAATTAGTTTGCAGATTGTTGAATTTCAGAGATCTACAATAGTAATATTAACGACAAAATTCACATTTCTTACGATAGGAATATTGTCAAGTTTTCAAAAGCAAGAGTACATTTTCGTTTTTGATCATTCTGGGGCCCCTGCGTACAGCATCCGCCACACCACCAACATGGCTAGCCCTGTACATAGTTCCCTTTCTCTATATTACAAAAACTTAAAATGTAGAAATACTAAAAGAAAAACATTATCAAACTAGAGACACACAAGTTTTTCTCAAAAATCAAACATATGAAAGCAAATGGTGTAAAAATGATCCTATGAAACCAAAACAATAAAAAAATTAAAGAAGAAGATGCACATTACCTGAAATTTTAACTTTAAAAGTTAATCAAATTTAAGTTGACCAATGGTAAAAAATGCCAGCAAAATTCAGACCTTATGAAAGTATGCAAATATCCCTGTGATCAATTATTTCAATAGCCAAAGATCCTCTACAGTTTTTTCCAAAAAATAACTTTCATCTATTTCACTATTTTATTCATTCATCAATTTAGAGAAATTTCAATCTCACTTAAATATTTCGCTTTTTCTGCCATACTGACTGAAGTAAAACTGATACTAAATTTATAAAATGCTTCGATCCAGTGACGGATTACTTATGAGGCGGAGTAGGTAGTTGCCTATGGGCCCCGTGGTTTTTAGGGGCCCACAAAAGCATGTTCTGTTTTCTGTTAGTGCTCCAAAAACAGGCTTTAGGGCCCCGAGAACTCGACTGCCTAGGGGCCTCCATGTCGTTTAATACGACACTGCTTCGATCTCTTTCCCCACATTCTCAATATTTAAACACAAAAATCCAGATAACAATAAATCACGAACCTTCAAATACTAAATTCTTTCGAAAGAACTAAACATTGGTAGTTGTTTATAGTCTGAGATCTGGGATCAATATTGTAATATAAGGAATCTGGGATCAAATTTTTAAGAACTTAGAACCGAAAACATATATTAAAGACCAAAGTTCAGGAAAACCTTTTTAAAAAAAAAACACAAAAAAAAACTGATTTCATCCGCAATTACATGTAATATATGAGGGCAAGACACTAATTGCTATACGATTCCAATCGTGGGTAATCATTGGGTTTGCAACACCAGTACAAGATTTTTTTGTTTCACGTTGAACTTATAACTGAAGTCTATCAGCTTGGGGCCCCTGGCGGCCGCTAGGTCCGCCAGCCGCTTAATCCGCCTCTGATGATAACTAGTATAATAAAGTAGCAATAATAGACTGTAGCGCCAACTAGTTTCAATTTCTGTTGTTTTCCGATGTCCCTTTCTTCAATGCGGTGGCTTTCGTGGGAGCTCAACCTTCAGGAGAAATCCTATTTTTAAATTTGGTCCGAATTCCATCCATATCGCCAAGTCATACAAATACTTGGGTGTCCACATAGACAATCTCTTATCTTGGACTCCCCATATAAATTCCATCAAAGATAAGATTCTCTCGATTTCCTCCAACTTTCATCGTGTTTCCAAAAATTTCAATCACCAGCATATTTCCCTTATGAAACTTTGGTATAATTCTGTAGTACAACCAATCATCTCCTACGGAGCAGGAGTATGGGGTGGATTCCTGACCTCTGTCCAGATACAAAAACTTAAATCCATTCAGAGGATTTACTTATTAAAAATTACCAAAGCTTATAAAACCTCTCCTACAGATGCTCTTAATATCCTATCAGGGATTCCCTCCATTCATATTATTATTCGCTCTCTCTACTTTAAGTTCCAAATTTGGAACAACAGGAACGATCTCCTTCCAGGTCTTATCCCAGCTTCGAAGTTGGACTCTTATATTTCTCTTCATCAGGTGCCTCCGGATTTTCTTTCCTTCCCTATCAATACTTTCGAGGGCCCATCTGAGTGGGAAGTATACACTGACGGTTCCAAAATCGGTTCCGAGGTTGATTTCGCCGTGTGCATTTTTTATCGGGGCTTTCCCTTTAAAACGTATCTTTTTAAAATTCAAAATTTCAATTCTGTTTTTCAGGCAGAGTTCTCTGCCATCGGCCTCTCTGTCTGTTGGGCAGTTCATCATAATACTAAAATTCACATTTATACTGATAGTTTCTCCTCTATTCTCTTTCTTAATAATCTTACAAATAAATCTAGCTATCTCAATTCTATTAAACTTAAATTGTTTCAATTCCGGAACTATTACAATCTTTACTGGCTCAAAGCTCATAACAATAACATCTATAATGATTACGCCGATTTTTGTGCAAAAAAGGCTGTTTATGATGGTGAAGTGTTTTCGGTCCCTGCTCCTCGCTCCTATCTCTCTAGTTCCTTAAATAAATTTGTCCTAGAGTCTTGGACCTCCTATTGGAATGATTGCAATACGGGGCTTAGGGTCAAACGCTTTTTTAAAAATCCTAACTTTAACATTCCTCCAATTTCTAAATATCTGGTCCATTTTCTAACTAATCATGGCCCTTTCCCCGCTTACTTGCACAGGTTCAATCTTCTTTCCTCTCCAAATTGCATTTGTGGGTCGCCCGGGGACGCCGACCATTACGTTTTCCACTGTCCCTTTACTGCCGATCATCATCTTGTTAATCCCAATCTCCAAATGCTCTTTCCCCTTGGGTTAACTCTGTTACTAATAATCGCACTATCCACAATAAATTAATTTCTTGCTTTGTGATTTCAAATTCCATTTGTGATAGGCTATCTTAAGCCCTCCTTTTCCTGTTTCTTGGCCATCCTCTTGCTATTCCTTTTCATTTTTCATTTTTTTTTCAAAAAATTAATTTGGTTTTCTCCCGACCATTTGCTGGATCTCGTCATTTGGCCAATGTCTCCCTCCCCTCCTTCTTTTTTGAATGACTGGTTTGCATTCCCTCTCTGTTGTTTTCATTGCCTTGGGGTGCAAAGCTTTTGGAGAGGGGAGGTCATTGGATATGGTGCCTCCCCTTTGGCACCCCCCTGCGTCTTTTGGGACGTCTTCCAGGATCCCACTCTGCTGCCGCTCCTGAACCGACCATTATTGCTCTTTCCAAAATATAACAAACAAAAAAATGTCTGGACCTCCGCTATCTTTTTCTTCCCCTTTCTCGAACTCCCTTTTAGGAGGGGTTTCCCCGCTTCTCTTATTACTTTTTTCATGTCTTTCCTGTCTCATTAGTTAGACAGCGTCGGTGTTTGTGCTGTGTTTGTGTATGTGTGTGTGTTTTTTTTTTTTGTATTTGCAATGTTATACAAAATTGTAAAGCTTTCCATCTGTATTTCCCCCCTTTTCTCAAGAATTTTGTGGGGAGGGTCCCTCCTTCGGGACCACTTTGTACACTTTTTTGTTTTCTTTAATAAAGTTACATCTCGGAGGGTCGATTCACAGCTCGAAACCCCTTGGGTGGGCTTGATTCTCCCGAGTAAGTAAAGTAAAGTAAAGTTTCAATTATGTAACGTGACTATTAATCACAGCTCTACATAGTTGCTCCGCCATTTAATATCATTTGTGGTAGCATAGCTTTTTCATAATGATGACGTATATAAACCCCAAAATTACGAAGTAGGATTGTTTAATTTTGCATTTTAATTTGTGACCTATTGTAAAATGTAAACACTAAAGAATTTTATGAAAACAAAATAAAAATAGTTTTTTTTAAATAAAGCTGCGAATTTTTTAAAACAACTATTTAAAATATTTACATTTCAATGTTTTAAAAAAAGTCAGTTTAATTTTTAAAAAAGTACTTAGCATCGGACATTGTTTTCCCTACTTCCCATCGGGAAAGCTACAATGCCCACTGGTGGTGTGTAGGAACCAGGTTGACTACCACTGATGTAATTCACCCTTTTAGATTAGTGTGTAGGCAGTGGCGTAACGTACACCCCCGCAACCCCCACATTGTGGGAAGGGGGCAGGATTCTTGGGGACCCAAAGCCTAAGTTATGTTATAGTTTTGCAATCTTTTGCAAGATCCGGTTTGGGCCCCAAAGCTTGACTTAGCAAGGAAGCCCAAATATTCTTCGTTACGCCACTGTGAGTACGTTTTATATTTCTCGAACTCGAAGCCATGTTCCACGAAACGCACAGAGAAAAACACATCTGCTAAACTTGTTTCTATGAATTTTCCATTTGTCACTGTATCAGTGCACTCACTACACATGAAAGAAAAATTGAAACGAGATTCGGAATTTAGACGTCTTTGTTATCTTTCTACGAACACGGTATAAGCGCACGATCTTCTAAATTAAAGAAGAGTATCTCTTGAAGACATTTGTTTTACATCTTTTCTGATGACTCAAGAAAAATCGAAAGAATTCAGTCTTAATGCCTTCCTATACGTTTCTGGAGCAATTTTCCTTGAAAGTGACCAATTTCTACCAAGCTTCCATAGCAACGGCTCCAAACAACTTTTCCCCAGTGAGCTGAAAAAATGGCTCCAAATGAAAATCGCTTGAAATTCCTGCCAATGGGGTTCGTCGGCTCCCTATGTCACAAATAAGACCGCGATAAAGATGGCAGCTTCGGTTTCGTCAAACGCATCAGAAATGGGGTATAATATTTTTAATAGTGTATAATATTTTGATGGTGTATAATAATTTAAATAGAATGGTGCTCCATTTCTGTTAATGACCATCAACAAAAACGCGAGCGGAATAAAAGAAAAAAAATATGTTTTCCTGAGCAGAAAATAGGCGAGTAATTTTTCAATGTGAAGATAGGGCGCGGTTGACGTCAGAGCGTATCGTATTGTTTACGACAACCCTTCACCCTCACAGCTTCTTGAAAAATTGCCCTAAGCGGTTGTTCCAAATATGCGAGTGTGATACGGCCTTAACACGTTCAGAATCAACCAAAATAAAGCTGGAAAAGTAACTGCTGATAACGCTAGCTTATCAAGAGTTCCTGCAAGGTCAGCGAAACATGATAAGAATTTGAGATAAGGATTCGTGCCATGCTATTGGTAAAGAGAGATTGCGACAGGGAGGGAAGGACGTCGATGAAGATTTAGTTGTATTTTGTACATTTCACCACGGTAGAGTGAAGGTCTGCTACAGAAGGAAGAAATTCAGCTCTGAAAAAACAATTTTCATCATAAAAATCCAATTAAAATTAAATTTTTTCTCGTGACGTGATAGAAAATTTTCATTTTTTATGAAATTTGAACCAGAAAAATTTATAAACTATCAATCCACATGTATGTTTTTCCATTGCAGGCTTGGAAATTGGCTTGGCTTCTCATTCTAAATTATGTAATATTGTAGAAAAGAAATATTATTTCTGGCGAAGAGTGAGTGACAGTAGCTATCAATGTTTCCTAAGACAAAATTCGCACGCACGCACAGAAGTTCGTTTCGTAACTTGGAAAAATGATTTTCTTTTTGAATCAGCGTTATTTGATTCGTTGTTCAAATACATAATGAAATTGTCCAGGGCAAGTTATAAGAAAAATCGAACGAAAATATTTGATTGCATAAAGCAGTGTTCCCCAACCTTTTTATTCCCGCAGACCAGTCAACGTTTGACAATTTTATCGCAGCCCACTTAGGAGGAGCGAGGGTGCATTGATTGCTTATACTTTAGATTATTTTGGTTTTTAATAATTTTAGTTTAATTATATTTAAATATTCCTTCGGAATAAAACACACTAAAAAGTGAATATAAAGTGATTTAACATGGAATATAAAGTAATTACCAAGGAAAATCGCATAAAACTCGAGAGAAATACACCACAGTAAATTAAATATAAATAATTTAATGTTTCTTGAGCGTCCCGGAACCAATCCGAGACCCCAGTACAAAGAGCCAAATTGAAAAAAATAATTAAAATTTTAATTTAATCTCTTTATTTTCTAGCAGTCACGTAGAAAATAAACCAAAAGCTGTATGAGATATTTTTAATAACAAAGCTTCTAAATTTAAACCAGTAGATTTAAATGATTCGAAAGCCATAATAGAAACAGAAAACTATTTAAATGAGGTATTGTGCTCCCAAGAAGTGAATATTCCTTGAATTGGTGGAAAATAAATGGGGATATGTATATCGAAATATCACTAAAATATTTCGAGTACATTTTCCTATTATAGTGACTTCACACTTCTTTGAGAAAAGATTTTTTTTCTTTAAATTTGGACAAATTTTAAACAAGAGGATATCGAGGCTGTCTATTGGTGAAAATGCAAATATAAAGTCATTTATCTTTTTCTCGTGCCTGTATACGTTCCAATTATTGGTAGTTTTTGTATATTATTTAATTTAGCACTTTTGAATTAAAATTATGTATGTTACAGGGTGTTTTATGTAAGATGGTCAAAACTTTAGGAGATGATAGTTTACATCCAAACAAAAAGCTTTCGTCAAAGAATGCATGGTCGAAAATAAAACGTTTACGGTCTGGCACATTTGGAAATTAGGTCCATGCAAACGTTAAAGGTCCATTTTTGTCCCGAGTTATCGGAAGAATAATTCTAATAAAATGTAAAAGTTACATGGGGAAGAACTTCTTGTGATGGCCCCTCGATTAATATATAAAAGTCTTTTATCCAAGTGTACAACTGTCAGTCGTTGTGTCGAAACGTATTAAAAGATGTTGCCTTTCACAAATAGGAAAAATTCTGATAAGCATTTTTTCAAAGGAACTCATTTTAAATGTCTCAGAGGCTCAAAGATTGTACAAAGAAAGGTTTTCTAACAAGCCGGCTGTAAAACATTTGAGTACTTTCACCGACAGATGTGTTAGACAGGATTCTCTCTCGTTTCCAAGTAGGATGCAGGTCGTGCAAAGACGGATGGGGTGGGGCGTAAGTTGTGGAAGAAGTCATTCTGAATCAGCGATGTAGTAGTGCACAACCGGAGGCAGTTACGTGTATCACACTGCATGATATGACGAGTACTGAAGGATGAACGTTTGCATCCTTATCGTGTTCAAAGAGTCCAGGAACTGATTCAAAGGGATTATTCTTCTCATGTGGAATTCGTCCGCTTTTTTCCGCAAATGAGCGCGGTAAATCCATATTTTAAGACATCAGTGCTTTTCACGGATGAATGCACCTTTACACTTGAAGGCGCATTTACCAACATGTATGGGCCGATGTAAATCCTCCTGCCTTTCATTCACATGCACATCCACAACGCTTTCCTATCAATGCTTGGACTGGAATAACTGGAGATTACCTCTTCGGAGTTTATCTTTGCCAGAACGCCTTGATGTGGAAAAATACTTCACGTTTCTGTAATAGATGCAGCCAGACAAATTGAACGACATTCTTGCGGGTAAAGGAACCAGTACATTATATACGAGACACTCAAACCTAACTGGAATATGAAATTTCTCGACATGGATTGAACGAGGTGATTCTATAGCTTAGCCACTGATGTCATCAGATCTTTCATGTTTCTATTTCTTTTTCTGGAGACAGTTAAATGTTCTTAACTGTTAGACATTTGAAAAAAAAAATTATTTTAGGATCCGAATTTTTATGGTCCTTAAGTTTTTCCAACCACGCGCCATGATCTCAAGTAAATAAACTGATTCGAACCCAACCTTTGTGCGAGTTTCGAGATTTGTAGTTGGCAACGGCTACAATGTAAATTTAACTAACTTGGCTCGTGGAAGTATTTAAGGAGACAGAGGTTGGTTGAAAAAAGATCGTCGGTTTCGGATGAGGTGATTTTGCTCTTCGATTGGGGGCATATGAGATGTGCAACTGGTTTGTTGCTCAGTATTTTTTAAGATGGTTCGAATCAGTTAAACCAAAGTTTGGTAATATTATATTTTGATGATTATACTTTTTTAACATAAATGTTTTTATTTGCTTCAGTGGCGAGAAGTTTCACTTGAATTATTGAAAGAATAAAAAATGTTTTTAACGAAACTGCTTTATTACTATGCCTCCTCGACATTAAATTTCGCTGCTAAGCTTTGCTTACGTTAATTCATCATGAAGAATTATATCATAGTGGTTATGGGCCCAGGCCACGCTCTATGTCGAGGCAGGTTAAGCAGTTGAACCAGAACATGAACTTTGTCCATTTAAATATTGTTCCAGTATAGAATTATTTCTGAAGAACTTCAGTTGCTGGTATATTAAATAGAGTATTGAATATGGAAGTGAGCAATCAGATTCCTGTGTTAACCCAAAATAATTGGAACACATGGAAACATGATATGCAAGTAATCTTAATGCATTATGGTTGCTGGCAATTTATTATACAGACCAAGCCGGAGGAACCTGATGAAGGGGCAACCTACAAGGAAAAGTGTGACTTCCAACTACGGAAAGATCGATGCTATACGCTGATTTACACTAGCATCAGTTCAGATCTGAAGAATCTGATAATAGACACAACTGATGGAGTAGTGGCATGGAAAATATTAAAGGATCACTTTGAACCAGTTACAAGAGCCAGGGTTATCCAGCTTTTGGATGAATTCTTCGGAACAAGATACCAACCAGGGGAAGATGTCGGAATCTTCATATCTCGAGTAAAAACGGCGGCAACCAGGCTGCAAGAGGCGGGTCATAAATTGGACGACCTTTACATAGGGTTTCAATTAATAAGGTGGCTTCCTCAGGAATTCCAGTCTACCGTACAACAAATTTACAGATGGAAAGAAGAGGACTTCACAGCTGTCAAAATTGAAGCGGAGCTGATATTGGAAGCCAATCGTCTTCAACTTATGAAGCAAGACTTGGATAAAACGGAGACCGTTTACTTCAGCAATTTCCTATCAAAGAAGTTGAGCAAAGTTCCTAGAAATGTAAATACAGTTCCTGGTGGTACGACTGCAACTCCTGCAGATCCAAGTGGTAAAACAGAATATCAGAAAAAGGACGGTAAGGTATTTAACTGTAAAACTACCAAACATTTAAAACGGTCTAGTAAGATGATAGGTCCTTGTTATTTATGTAATAAATATGGGCATCTTAAAGTAAATTGTAAAGAGAAAAAGTCTCGAGAAAAACCTCCTTCAACTGCAAGTGAAACTTATAACACAGAGTTTAATATAAATTTAAGATTTTGTGAAGCTGAATGTAGTATTATAGAATTAAATAAGCACCTTGTTACTAATTGTAACTTATTTGAGGAAAACTCTGATAAAGGTGTTTGGGTAATAGATACGGCTGCCACGAGTCATTTTTGTAATGACAAGAGTTTATTTTTAGATTTTAGACCAATATCTAACATGAAAATGTCGTTAGCAACGGAGGATAAAAGTTGTCCAATAGAGGGAATCGGTAAACTTAAATTTTTGGTAAAATATAAGGATAGTTTTCATGAAATAACTTTTTCAGATGTTTTATTTAGTCCCAAGTTAAGAAGAAATTTGATATCCGGTTCCAGATTAGAAAGTAAAGGTGCGCATTTTGTGGGTAGCAAGGGTAAAATTAACGTTTTCAATAAAGACTGGCTAAAGTTGTTCTCGGCGACACGCCACGAAAATTTGTATTTTTTTAAGCCTGACCATTATATTTTACCCAAGAGTACAGAAATAAATTCAGTTGTTAATGCAACTGACAAAGCAAAATGCGGATCAATTGAAATATGGCATCAACGCTTTTGCCATATTAATAACGATTACTTGATAAAAACTAGTAAAAATGATAGTGTAAGAGGTCTCCCACGTTTAGCTGATAATAAGTCGCCTTGTATTCCATGTAAATTAGCCAAGTCCAAGAGAGTTTCCTTTAAAAAGACGGGGGCCGTAAGATCAAAACGTCCACTGGAATTGTTGCATATGGATCTTTGTGGTCCAATGCCAACTGAAAGTCAAGGCGGTAATAAATATTTCTTGAGTATAATTGACGATTACTCGAGAAAAGTGACTGTATTTCCCATTAAGAAAAAGTCGGACGTATTTCATACGTTTATAAGATTTCAGAAACGAGCAGAACGTTTTCTAAATAGAAAATTAATAGCAGTTAAAACTGATGGCGGACTAGAATTTTGTAATAAAGATATGGATACTTTTTTGGCAGAACTGGGTATAAAGCACGAGGTAACAAATCCATATACGCCGGAAATGAATGGGGTAGCGGAGAGATACAATTTAACCGCTGTAGATGGCATTAAAGCATTGCTTAAGTCGAGTGAAGTTCTACATAAGTTTTGGGGAGAAGCATTACTTTGCTTCACTTATGCGTGGAATAGAATTTGTCACAAAGACAGTGAGAAAACCCCTTTCGAAAAATATTCAGGTAGAAAACCATCAATATTGCATCTAAAACCTTTTGGATGTTTGGCATATGCTGGCGTTCCAAAACAGATTAGAAAGAAATTCGATATGCGTGCAAAAATAGGAATTATGATGGGCTATGCACAGCGTACTAAAGGTTATAGGATATGGTTAATAGAAGAAAATAAATTAGTCGAGACTATTAATGTAAGATTCGATGAATATAGGAAAGGAATTGATTTTAAACCGAAAACTAATGGTTATCCCAGACTTGATTTAAACTTTCCTAATTATGATGATGAGGAGGACGATTTTGATACTGTAAGAGATTCGTTAGCGAGTCGTTTAGTTTCAAAGACAAGTACAGAAACTCCCACAACATCATTTGAAAAACCAGATTTATCTTCTGATAATCGTAGCTTAATCCCATGTTCAGAGGTTAAGTGGATTAGAAATATAGGTAGGGAAGTAACTGGATCCAACGTATATTATGGTATCGAAGGGACAGCAACCCGTTTGAGATCTTTTAACGAGATAGAACGATACTGTAATAAGAATAACATTCATTATGACCCGAGTTTGTTTGATTTTAGAAAGGAAGATACTGAATCCCAGGAAGTTAATATGGTTGAAGTAGATATTCCTAACTGTTATAAACAGGCAATAAGATCCAGGGAAGCATCTAAATGGCATGATGCAATGGATAGGGAGATAAACATAATGAAGGAACGCAAGGTTTGGGATTTGGTTGATCCTCCAGACAACATAAAAATTTTAGGAAACCGTTGGGTTTATACTGTAAAACGTGATGAAAATAATAAAATAGTTAGATACAAAGCTCGCTTAGTTGCGCAAGGTAACACACAATTAAAAGGCGAATCATTTGACGAGGTATTTAGTCCAGTTGTTAACTTTACTATTGTAAGATTATTTTTCACTATCTGTGTATGTTTGTGGAAATGGATGCATGTTCAAGTAGATATCACTAATGCCTATTTATATGCTAATTTAGATACCGTTATCTTTATGAAGCAACCAACTGGATATGAAACTGATACTAATAAAGTGTGTAAGTTAAATAAGGCAATATATGGTCTTCACCAGAGTGGCCGACAGTGGTTTTTGGAATTAGAAAATAAATTAATTAAATTGAAATTTAAGAAATTAGAGTGGGTTAATTGTGTATATATGTTTGAAAATAATGTAATTCTATTATTTTATGTAGATGACATCATAATATTTGGTAGAGAAACTGAAAACGTAAATTTTGTAATAAAATTATTACAGAAAAATTTTGATTTAAAGATTCTGGGTAAAACAAAGAAATTATTAGGAATAGAATTTGAAGAACAAGATGATGGTCTCTTTATACATCAAAAATCTTACATTCAGAAATTATGTAAAATTTATGAAAAATATAAATATCCTGTAAGTTCATTGCCTATATCAAAAGGTCAAATTCTTTCCAAATTAGATTCGCCCAAAACTAGCGAAGAAATTTTAACGTTTCCTTATAGAAATTTAATAGGATCCTTGTCATTTATTGCTATACGCACAAGACCTGATATTATGTATGCAGTGAATGTACTATCCCAATTCCAATCAAACCCAGGAATAAAACATTGGAATTGTTTATTGAGATTATTAGGTTATTTAAAATACACTCAAAGATATAAATTGGAACTTTCAAAAGTTAAATCACTAAAATTAAGATGTTACTCAGACTCAGATTTTGCTACAAATAGGGATGACCGAGTGTCGATGGGAGGATTCATAACTTTCATTGACGAAACTCCAATTTCCTGGCGAACTTTCAAGCAAAAATCCGTTAGTCTGTCTACTATGGAAGCGGAGTATGTTAGTTTAACGGAAGCAGCAAAGGAATTTATTTGGTTAAAGAATATAATTAATGATAAAAGTTTGAATTTGGAATTATGTGAAAATGTAATATTCTGTGACAATCAAGCTGCTATAAGTTTTTCCAGTTCACCAGTAGAAAATTATAGAACGAAACATATCGATGTTCGTTACCATTTCTTAAGGAATTTAATAAAAGACAAGGTTTTTCAAATTAAATATGTTAGTACCAAAAGTAATTTGGCAGATATTTTTACTAAACCCATGATAAAGGAAAAATTAATAGAATTTTGTAGAAAACTATTTTCTATTTAAGAGAATGGAACTTTGTTTATTTAGATCAAAATATTTGTCTCTTGCAATAAAGATATTGTGAATAAAGTATTGTATGCAACATATTTTTATAAAATGAAATTATATTACTGATTTGTAAGAGATAATGGTGCGGAGGTTGGAAAAAGGGGGCCGATTGTTAGACATTTGAAAAAAAAAATTATTTTAGGATCCGAATTTTTATGGTCCTTAAGTTTTTCCAACCACGCGCCATGATCTCAAGTAAATAAACTGATTCGAACCCAACCTTTGTGCGAGTTTCGAGATTTGTAGTTGGCAACGGCTACAATGTAAATTTAACTAACTTGGCTCGTGGAAGTATTTAAGGAGACAGAGGTTGGTTGAAAAAAGATCGTCGGTTTCGGATGAGGTGATTTTGCTCTTCGATTGGGGGCATATGAGATGTGCAACTGGTTTGTTGCTCAGTATTTTTTAAGATGGTTCGAATCAGTTAAACCAAAGTTTGGTAATATTATATTTTGATGATTATACTTTTTTAACATAAATGTTTTTATTTGCTTCAGTGGCGAGAAGTTTCACTTGAATTATTGAAAGAATAAAAAATGTTTTTAACGAAACTGCTTTATTACTATGCCTCCTCGACATTAAATTTCGCTGCTAAGCTTTGCTTACGTTAATTCATCATGAAGAATTATATCATTAACGTATGAGGGGCTCCCATTGATTCTGCAGAACTTTCGGCTGATGCAGTGAAAGTGTGAGAAATGACTGGTGTTTTTCACAAAGCTGCCAATCCTTTCTTTTCCATTTCACTACATGCTTAGACACTTTCGGCCACTCTTTTGAGCATTTATTGTAATCGCATGTCATTCAATTTGCTTTTGGGACTCAAACGTTCTTTGCATTGTATCATAACATTACCTTTAGAGCTCTCTGCTTGGATTTTAATTCTGACCATGTATTTTTTGATGAAAGTTGTTTGTTTGGTTGTGTATTATTTCCTTTTAAAGTTTTGGCCATTTTTTTTTTAAAACACTTTGTATTCTCGTATGGAGATATTGCCAAAGAGTTTTGCTAAAACTGGATAAAGGCTTTGCTCTGTTTGATGTTAATTTAACTTCCTTACTTCTTGAAGCCAGTGTTTATGAAATAGTAGTTTAGAACTTATGTTTAATGTCGAAATATATCCTTTGGCGAAAATGCATTTATCTTTCCCTTTATAAGTCACTTTATTGCCTATTGTAGTTTTATATTTTCCCTTTGTATTTATGTTATGATATGTATCATTTCACACAAATTCATAAAATAGTTTAGTTTAAGAGAAACCCTCTTTATTTAAAGCAGATAAAGGAAATGTTTATCCTATAGACATTTGTGTTTTGATGTACGTGTTAAACATTTTAAAAAAGTTTCACGAGGGTTAATTTCTGAGAGACAGTCTAAAATGTTAGAGTTAATTATCAATCAAAAACTTTTATATTAGCTAATGGTGACTTTGATGAAAATGAATTTTATTTTTACAGCACAACGTATGTCATGTAAATTGCATATTTTACAATAGTTAAATTTACCAATACTATATTAGAAATACTTTAAGACATACAAATTTCAAATGATTCGGTAATAAAATACTAATGTTTGACACCTTCGATTGTCTGACTTGGTAGTTTCTAAAAGAAAGTTCAAACATATGTAAGTGATAATTGTTGTCTCCAGGATTCAGAAAAAGAAAATACTATTTTATTATTAAGTTAAAAAGAAATGAATCGCACACATATTAAGGAATTGGATTTTTTAATAAATTGTTTGAAGTAAACTATTAAGGAGTAGAACAAGTTAAATAGTTTTTGAAAATTTCTCCCATACAGGAACATAAATGTTTGTTACATAGCCAGTTTAAATTAATAATTTTAATATATGTACCATTATTTCAATACTAGCTGGTATACCCGTTCGTCGCACGGTTGAATTGAAAAATGAAACAATAGAAATTGATAGTGGCGTAACGAAAACCTCCACATTGCGGGGGGAAGGGACTCTAGGGGGCCCAAAGCTTGACTGATGCAAAGTACGTATTTGGGCTTGGGACACAAAACCTGAGTTTGCTGGGGAGCCTTAATATTCTTCGTTACGCCACTGGAGATGGAAGAAAAAATATTTTTTTTATGCATTAAATTTAAATAAATTGCAAATAAAAAAACACAGGTTTTTTTTAGCTTATCTCTACTTAACGAAAAATCAAATTTACTAGATTTGAAATCTGTAGATCTAATTGTCGAAAAAAGGGATTATTTTTATCTATTACGCCCCCGTAACTCCACGTGGGTTGACCCCCCCCCCCACTTATTAGATCACTGCTCAGCTAAAGTTGTATGTTTTCTAAATTTTAAGTGTATAGGTGTTTAATTATTCAAAAAAGGGATTTTTTTTGTATAAAACGACCTCGCAACCCCTCTTGGATGTCAGATAACCCTCAAAGAATCTCTACTCCATGAAAGAAACATGCCAGCTGAATCTCAAGTCTAGGTGTAATAATTCGAAGACTGAATTCTCTTTTATTTATAATACCCTTTTAACCCCTCTCAACACCCTTGGGGTTGAATTTTCGTTAAAGCTTCTTTTGTAGCGGTTCTCTACTCCGTGAAAGGAACATGCCTACCAAATTTTCAGTCGGAGGATCTAATAGTTCGAAAAGGAGAACATTTATCTCTAAAGCTCCATTAATCCCTCGTTACCTCCTTTGAAGGGTCTATTTTTGAAAAACCTATCTGGTAGTGGATCACTACGCTGCGAAAGGAATATGCCTGCCAAATGTGTAGGCCTTGTGGCGTTGTGGACTGGTAGCGTGATAACTCACACAGCTGATTGATACAATAAAATGAAACTTTATTTTCTGGACTAAACAATCATCTAGACTACTGCCTAGAAAAATTAAATGAATTCAAATATAAGAGCCAATTTAGTTTTGATGAGCCGTTGTGCCGATATCTTCCGGTCCTTTTCATTCGTCGGTCTTACTTCTCCGACGCCTCTGTCTATTGTCCGGAAGGCACTCGCTCCATAATTCTCTTTTGTCACACAAGATTAGGGCTCAGAAGCTGCCAGTGTGCTTCTTTTCTATCCTCTCACTCGCAGGATCAAGTCTCGTGAGCCGATCCCTTCCTTTCACGAATCGACCCTTGTAAACTCCAGGGGCGGGTCAACTACACGCCCCTTGTCATCTCTCATTGACAGACTCCAAAAGTTTGCACTCTGCACCTCAGTCTCAGTAGCACACCACTGGTTCAGGCTGAACAATGGTTCTGGTCCCTCTCGAATGTTCCCGCGACAAAGGCTTGTCTAACATCTGGTTTAGGATTCACCTCGTCACCATTACCTCTTTGAAGTGACCTTCCGCCGTCCTCCGAGGCGCCAATCTCCTAAGACAGACAAGTCCCTGTCAATGGACACTCAATGTGTCTATGTCCCGTCCTTTGTGCCCTCAGTCACACCAGCGTCGACAGTCCAGAAGTCAAAGTACAATGATGCCAAAGCCACGTGCTGTCTCCAACCCACCTACTTTCCATATGTCAAACTTGACATCTATAGAGGGGTGTGAGCCGTGTCCATGTGACGTCGTTGCAGCTTTAAAAAGCTCGAAACGGGAATATATTTTTCTATAATGTGACGAAACCCCTCGCAATCACCCATAGTTGCCGATTTTCGCAAAGTCATTTATTAGCGGATCTTTATTCCATGGAAGAAGCATGATTACCAAATTTCAAGTCTGTAGGTCTATTAGTCCAAAAACAGGAAATATATTTATGTTTAATGCCTCTGTAGCCCTTGCAACGAACGCACCTTGGCGGTTGTTTTTCGTAAAACAATTTTTGTAATGGATCTGTAATTCCATGAAAAAAACACGCCTACTAAATTTAAAGTCTGTAGGTCTTATAGTTCAAAAACGGGAATATTTATCCTTAATGCTCCTTAATCCTACGCAACCCCCTTTGAGTGTCAATTTTCGCAAAACCCATTTCGTAGCAAATCTCTACTCCATGAAAGAAATCTGCTTGTTAAATATCAAGACCATACGCGTCTAATAATTTAAAAATGGAAATAATTATCTATAACGCCCCTTAACCCCCCGCAACGCCACTTAGGTATCTATCGGAACATAGTTTTACTAACTCAAACCTTCGCGGGCATGCGTCTAACCATTCCCCAAAGTTTTATCGCAATCGGATGAACGGCTTAGGAAGGCATAAGAGACATGCAGAAAAACATTAATTTTTATGTGTATAGTTGCATCCTTTATTGATATTTAATTTTAACATTGCTTAAATATACTATAAAAATAAAGAACGTAGAAAGCCACGCAATAGAAGTGAAACTTCTTTGGCGACGTTGGCCGTAAATGCAGGAATAGATCTAATTATATAAAACTACTGAGATTACTTTAATCAAATAAAATTCGAACTTCATTTATTGTATGAAAATATTTTCATTCAATTTTCTGCATCATCATTTTCCAATAAAGATACAATAGGTATGTGTGGTAACTAAAGTAGAATATAAAAATCCTCGATTGTAGTCAATCAAGAAAATGTGAGAAAACTGCATCAATCGTGGTTCCGTACATTGTTTTTCTTTTTCTAGAATCAGTATTCATCGTCAAATTCAGTGTCCGTTTCAAGAATTCAATCAGTGGCTTTGCTTCTTCTGAAGCAAAATTAACATTAAAGTCTCCAGTTAAGATATTCGGCTTTTAATCATCATCGGATCCAATGATTGCAGCAGCCTCTGATGTGTACAGCACTAAAACTTTATGGATAAAGATGATAAAAGCTGCGACAGAACTACCTGGTGATATAAGACTTTCGACAGGAATTGCTGCTAGTTTTGCTTTTTTTTTCTTTCACGAAAGTTTTTTCCTCTTTTTGCATTTGTTCTAGGCTATCTGACCAGAATTTATTTTGATTCAATGGAAATAAAAATTAACAATATAAACTTAATGCATCACTAACAAAAGTCACTGTGTTTGCTTACAAGACGCTATCCGTAACGATTCTGGCGTGAACGGTTGTGACATATACTCAATGCTCCAGACACTCCCGTAACGGTAAGAGCCATATAATGGTAATATTTTGGGTGAATTTATTCGTTGAAAACGGCACGTTTTTATTACATAAAAACTACGAAAATACGCCACGCGAGTTCGTTACGAGAGTAGCAAGGGTACCTACCCACTTACTGTCACCAATATCTAAGCGCCTTTCGTCCATAGCAGCAAGATATACTTTTGATGCACAATTCCCCCTTAGCAATTGTCCAACTTTTTCACGGATATGACGCAGGTCACGTGGTGTACCCCCCGCTCTCGTTCACTATCTCCTCACCATGGTGACGTTTCGGGGGGAATCACTACTTCCGTTCGCTTTTTCACTGTTACGCAAAACTGGGTAAATTTCTCATTCACTCCCGTCCACAAAGAAGTTTCACTTCAATAAATAAAATATGTAAATTTTATTTTACATGAAGAAATTCATTTACAAATTTCTAATGAACTTACTAAATTGAATATTTATCCTGTGTAAACCAAACAAATATAGTATTCAATTTAAACAAGTAGAAAAATTACGTACAAAAACCTAGATACCGTTCTAAAAACAATACTGAAATGGATTTTGAAGAAAAGCAAAAAGGAAACTTTATCTAAATATTAAAAATAACTAAATCAGGCTTTTTTTTATTATTTACCAGAAATTTCAATAAAAAAAATACAATGCCACAAACTTTGTTATGAAAGAACTTAGCAAAAAAAGAACGAATGCATTTGTTTCAGTTCATGCCCAACAAGACATTTTAGAATGTAAAAATGTGTGAAATAAAAACAACAACGAAATTCCAAATTGTTGAATTTGGGTCGGGCGGGAAACACGTGGCTGTCGTTATCACAGGACTGTGACGTCACATGAATTTAGCCCATTTATGGAGAAAGGTCGAGTTCTTATCTCTAACTGGTTTGCAGCAAATGCCAATCTTTCGTCAAAGGTGACATTGAGTTGACCTATGAATAGGGAGGAGCTATAAATGAATAGAATTCTATTTCTCCCAATGTTGCAATCAGTTGTCTAAGTGGCATGTGGTTGTAAACATCCTGTTTGGTTTGTGATAAGCAAGTTTTGTACAGTTGATTTTAAACTGCATTACTCACGCTCATTTCACATTCTGAAATTTAGAAGGGTCTATTGCCTTAGAAGGAGTGCACATTCACAAGCTGTAATAACGAAAAGAATTTGAAGAGAAAATGCGATTTTTTTCTAGAAAAATGGTCATATTTTTTTTTCTTTCGTCGAACATAAGAATAAGACAACGAGAGTGAACCTATGATGGGAAAAAATACAACATTGAGACATGATACAAAGGATTGAGGGAAATATTCTGCATTAGGTCATTCTCAAAGTGATAAGGTGAGTAAATTAAAATCAAAACTAAAAATTGTCAGTACTCTTTTTTTTTTTTTCCCCTTCATTTTTCAGAGCGTATAAAGAATCTGAAAATATTCGTATTAGCTACATGATAGCAGAAAAAATTACTAAATATGGAAAACCCTTTGCTGATGAAGAGTTTGTAGAAGACATTTAATGTGTGTGAAGTGCATTTTATGTACTTTGTCCACCACAGGTTCAAGCAATATCGAATATTTACTTGTCTGATGTGACAGTAGCGAGATGCAGGGAGGATCTCGCAACAAATATATTCAACAAATTAAAATCAAATGCTAAAGGGGAAAAAAATGGAGTTTTATTCTGTAGCAATGGTTGAATCAGCGGATGCAACAGATACTGCACAAGGAGCCATTTTTATTCGTGACTTTTGAGAGACTTAACACCGGTAGCAGAATTAGAAAGTGGCGTTGCATTTGAAAGTACAACACGAGGAGCATATTTATAATCGAATCTGACGCCAACTTTGCACAAATGTGTGTTAGACTTCAACAAAATTACCACAGATGGTGCTAAATCCATAGAAAGAAAATAGGAGTAACTATATTACTCAAATCTGAAGCGAAGGTAAGTGGAGATAATACTAGGATGACTTTCTACTTTAATCACCCATAAAAAAATTCGTGTAAGTAGTCCTTTTCAAACATTTAACATGGAATGGCTCTTGTTAGAAAGGTCATTAATTCCATCCCATCTATAAAGAACTTAATTACAAGCAGTTTCAACAGTTCTTGTGGGATTTGGAAGTAGATCACGGTGATGTGTATAACGCGGAAGTACGTTTTGAGCCGAAGAAAGATGCTTCAGCACCCGTTTTCTTTGTGGAGCTCAGCTCAGCAATTTATGAATCTAAAGAGAAATTTATTCACTAGTTCCGTGATGAGAACTGGCTCATAGACTTCGCACTTCATGTCGATATTACAGGTCATTTCAATCATTTGAACTACCACTTACAGGGGAAAGCTCTACTTGATCATAATCTCTGTGTGAAAGCTTTTAAGACAAAATTAATCCTGTATGGGAAAGCTGGTTGCTAAATAATTCCATTCACTTTCCGAAATTGATGGAGAGTGCGAAGAACTCTTAAACACGGAATTGAAACAATTATCTACAGTGTATTTCGAATCTGAAAGATTTATTTATTTTTTTTATTTCCAATGGCGGATTACAAGACAACTGCAAACAAAATGAGAAGCAGAGAATATTGACAAAAAACAAACAAAGGACAACACAAAAAATAATGAAAGAAAAAATAAGAAAAGAAACACAAGTTCACAGTGTAGTCTATAAATCACACATTTTGTGTCTGGCCTCCCAATATCTGCTCCACATGGATCCAGAGCTGAGTGCACGGCAGTGTGCCAAATGAATGGCGTCCATTTCTTCATTGGAGTCGCACAGTTTACAAAGTGGACTCTGAGCAATGCCTATCATGTTTAGATGCTTAGATAGGCAGTCGTGGCCAGTGGCGATTCGAAAATCGACCACAGCTCTATCTCGTGGCCATTTTGAAATATGAAGGAGTTTGCTAAACCACACCGTTTGTTTATTCTTTTGGTTGAATTTAGACCAGAAGTGCTCTCTGTAGTATTTCTTTATAATTATTTTGGCGCTATAAAAAGGAACTGTATTGTTAGAGGTTTGTAAGATTTTTGTCCCCTTCTTCGCCAAGCAATCGGCATTTTCATTCCCATCAATGCCACAGTGCGCCGGAATCTATTGCATGGCAATGTCTACGTGGCTTTGAAGTAAATCACCAATTAACAGTTGACATTTGAGAATATCCTTTGACAAAGGTGCCTCGATGGAAGATATTGTGCTTGGAGGACCGCCCTTGAATCACACAGAATAACTACTTTTGAAACACGATCTGTGTGGCAAAGAAGTTGAGATAGAGCAATACGTATAGCTGAAATTTCGGCATCAAAAGCAGTGCTGTGAAGTATAGAAGGAGAATAGGTTGCAGCAGACTCCAGCACCTGCATTACTGTAATCTATCAACTTGGAACCATCTGTGTTAACGTATAGCCATTCATCTTCAGGATATAAGGAATCCAAAGTCTCCAAAGAAAGGATCCTTAGGATTTGACTATCTGTTTCTTTCTTTTGGACCTCATAGAGCAGCTCTGTAGAAAGTGTAAAGTCATAACCTTTCAGTCGGGCAGGAAAATTTTATTAGATCTTCTGGTTCGAAATGAAAACTATGAAGCTCTTTAAGAGCCATGACTTTCTGAAGGAAGCCTCTCTGTGATTTGAAATTTCTGTTGGTATAGGATAAAGAATCCTTCCAAAGGGATAGACATTCTGTGGGATTCTAGTAATTTTCTCCCATAATAATAAAGCCCGTTCTTCTATAATAGATTTAATAGGCATTTGATGGGTTGATAACAACAGAGCATCGATTGGTGTTGATTTCACAGCTCCCGTAATTAGCCGTAATGCTCGATTATGGAACACTTCTCTAGGAGATCAATCATCTGTTTAGATGCCGCAACCAAAGGCTCACAGCAGCAGGTAATGAGTGGTAGAATGTAAGCGTTATATGTTAATTCTAGAGTTGTTTTAGAACAACCCCATTTCAAGCCAGCAATTCTTTTCAAAAGACTTAACCTCTTAGTCGTGCGTTCCACGGTCAATTCAATGTGTTGTCTCCATGTTAATTTTCGATCGAAATTAATGCCCAAATATGAGAAACAATTTGTTTGGAGAACATTAATTCCTTGGTATGAGAGGTTCAGTTGCAATGGCTGATGGGTGAGAGAGAAAGTCTAGTAGACTGTTTTATCCAGATTTACTTTCATGTTATTATCTTGGCACCAGTAATCAAGGATTTCCAAAGCTTTATTCAAGATTGCCTCAGATTTCTCCTTAGCATGATATTTAGGTGTTTCTGTCCACAACACTAGGTCGTCTGCATATAGTAGACATTTAACTCCAACAAGTCTCTCCAACTCAGCAATTAGGTCGTTTATATACAGATTAAAAAGGGAGGCCGCTGGAAACGGCTCCCTGTGGTAGACCAGTCCTTAGAATCTTGTATTTTGAATAGCAGCCTTCGTATCGAGCTCTACAGATTCGTTGGCTGAGGAAACTCTTAAACCATCCAAACAAGTTTGAATGGACACCAATATTTTGAAAGTTTCAGGAGATGTTCTCTCCAAACTAAGTCATATGCAGATTTCAGATCCACAAATACAGCTGACAAAATGTGTTTTTTATCCAGCGCATCTTTCACCGTCTGGCTTAGGAGTGTAACATGTTGGCTGGTAGATCTGTACTGTCTGAAACCTCCCTGTTCGTTGGCAATAAACTTAGAGTTTTCCACATACCATTCCAACCTTTTTGTTACCATTATTTCCATTGTCTTACATAGGATACTTGTCAATGATATTGGTCTATATCCTTTAATATCACTGGGATCTTTACCCTTCTTATGTATTGGAACTATAATTGATTTGCGCCATAAAGCAGGCACATTACCTGTGTTCCAAATAGTATTAAAAAGCTTTAAAATAGTGTGGGTTGCTTTGATTCCAAGATTTATGAGAAATTCTGCGTGAATGGCATCTTCACCTGGAGACTTTTTGGCTTTTAGCCTACACAAAGCACTCTTAAGTTCAGCCATGGTGATAGGCGAGTTAAAAACGGGAAGGGTGTTATGATTTTGATTTAGTAAATTCTGTTTATATCTTATATTCTTGTTAACACACTTTGTTTGTTTTCTACAAAAGGCGGATTTTAATTGAATATCCGATAAATGTTTGACAAATGCGTTTGCTATCCTCTCATGAGAAGAAAACGAAGCACCGTCAATCACAAAAGGCTTTTTAATGGGTCTAAAATTTTCATTTTTTAAACTTGCAAGGAACTTGTAAGTATTTTCTCCATCTTTTTGGAAATTCATTTTAGAAATAAAATCGACAAAGGAAGCTCTTTTTTCCTTGAGGACCTCTTTTCTAAACAAAGACGCTTGTGTTTCTGCCAGTTCTTAACATTGATTGGACGTTTAGTGAGTTCAGCTTTTCTCCTTGATCTGTTTCTTTTTTCTTTCATTGATTTGAGTTCTTCAGACCAAAAACATCTATAAGTCATACATCTACCTCTTGGGATGCACTGTTTTGCACGGCTTATAATCTTATTTGAAACAAATTTGGTGATATGATCGACAGATGCCTCAAAATTTATATTTTCAGGGTCTAAAGCAAACTCTGCCAAAGTTCTGTATTTATTCCAGTTAGCCTTTTTAAAATTCCACGATATTTTTGAGGACTTAGGGATTTTTTCTGAAACAGGGAAAGAGATGTCTGCGATGATTTGTCGATGTCCTGAGCCAGGATCGTCTAGTATGATTCTCTTGGTATGCTGACTGAGATCTGACGTGACAAGCAAGAGGTCTGGCGAGTATGTATTTCCAAATTGTAATGTAAATATGTATGTAAGTCGTTAGGATCGAATAACAACTCGTAAGTAGAAGAGAGCAAGAGGTCTTCCACTTCTACTCCAGCTTCATTTAATTCTTTATAACCCTATGATGGTGAATGGGCATTAAAATCTCCTATAAAAATAGAGCGTGTGGTTCTTGTACCAAGGTAAGTAAAAATTGGTTTGTTTTTAGGAGGGTTGTATATAGAGTAGATTCTAAAGTGAGAGTTGTGCTTCCAAACATCCAAATATGTAGCTTCACTTATATCACTACCATGACACATCTTTAATGATTTTAAAATCAGAAGTTAAGGATTCTTTAACTCCTGTAAGAATTCCGCTAGCAATTTGTCTTGATTTTGGAAGAAGAAATAGAGAATATCCCTTAAAAGTGAAATATTTGAATTTTTCAAAATCGAGATTTGACTCCATCACAGTAAAAACGTCAATATCATAAGTAGCCAAACTCTTGGCAAGCTCATGCTTCTTAATCTGAGATAAACCGCCTGCATTCCACTGGAGAACACGTAGAGAAGAGCACTGAAGGCGACACATGCCGACGTAGTAGATCACCTTAGCCGTAATAATTTACGTTTCCGGGGTGCACCAACGAGGAGGTGGATCTACATTGCATTCCCGAATTTGAAAGAGGAATTCAAAAACAGATTTTCCTATTTTCGGAATGAAATGTTTATGATAATGATCTCGCATTTCCAATGTTTACTGAAAATCGTGATTTTGCAGTTTAATGCAAGTTTCTTGGAAAGCCCTACATAAATCGATTTTTATTTGAAGCTCGTGGCCGAAGACAAATCTTCAGGAATTCGTAAACACGCATTGTTCATGTCTTCTATCTTTGGCAATACCTGCATATGTGAAAAGTATTTTAGTAAACTGAACATAAAATCAAAAAGAACACAGCTTGCTGACAGACATTTGGTGGAAACCTTACGAAGTGCAACAACACAGAGATTAAATAGGATTTTGAAGATTTAATAAAGCAAAAACGGACTCGAATTTCATATTAAAGACCTTATCACATACGACTGTGCGAACAACCGTTTCGGGATATTTTTCTAGCAGCTATGAGGGTGAAGGGTTGCAGTAAGCAAAACTATACTCTCTGACGTCAGTCGCTCATTATCTTCTCATTGAAAAATTACTCGTCGATTTTTCTACTTCGGAAAACGAACATCCAGTATTATTTCTTTTATTCCGCTCGCGATTTTGTTCACGGTCGTGAACAAAAATGGATCACCATTCTGTTTAAAATATTATACGCTATTAAAATAGTGTACGCCATTTCTGATGCGTTTGACGAAGCCGAGGCTGCCATCTGGCTCATGACGTAGGGAGACGGAGGACTCTATTGACTGGAATTTCAAGTAATTTTCATTTGGAGCAATTGTTTCAGCTCACTGGATAAAAGTTGTTCGGAGCCGTTGATCTGGCAACTAGGTAGAAATTGCTCAGAATGGTGCTTTCAAGAAAAATTGCTCCAAATACGTATACGTGTGATAAGGCCTTTAGACTAAAGAAACTACCATCTTCCGCCAGTTTTTTTCAATAGAAAATATATTTTGTAACATGGCTCTGTACAATCACCTTCATTTATTTTCATAATTAAAAATATAGCTCGAATACTAAAATGTGCATCTAAAATTTACCGAATTAAAAAAAATTATAATTTTTTATTATTGTATTATATAAATATAAAATTAATAAAATAATTAAAATTAGTTATTTTTCATTGATTATTTTTTATTTAAAATTATTAGTTTTCTTATAGCATTTTTTGAAACATTGTTCTGTATTTCCGTCAACGTATTCTGTTTTTAGAATTCATGTGGTTAAATTCAGTGTCTCCTATACGGTTGCGATATTACGTAAACACCTTGAATTATATATAGTTATTGAATGCATAATGAAAATTTCATTGTGAGAACCGTAAAAAAGAAATTTTTTATCCCCAAATGTTTTTAGACACTTTTTGATTAGCCGGGCTCAAGTGATCAATCGCCAAATGTGACAGGCATCGGACGTAATACCGCGAACTGCAACCACATTACCCTTCGCTCTCAGCATGAAGAACTTCCCAATCGAACACAGTTGTGTCGTCGCCAAAAGCGAGTTCTTGGTGAGATTGGCACTCCGCCGACCAAATAGTATCTATTTTTTATGCATCCATAACCGAAATATAGTATTTAGGTTTGCTTTGTTTGAAGAATAAGTTTTTTTTAAAAAAAGTATTCTCAAAGCAGGTGGGAAAAATAAAAAAAATCAAAGTGAAATTTAAAATAAATCCACGAAAACAGTTTTCAATAAATTAAAAACATGAAAAGAGTAAATAAAATGTAAAGGGAAAAAATGTACTAAAAAAAGTATGCAGCACAAAATAAATTTCAAATAAATATAACCATATCACATGAAGAATTTCATCCATTAAAAACGTACACTTCATACACCCTATGTCACTAAAATAAAAACATATTGTATAGTTAAGTATCATAATCTCAAATACAAAGAATGGCTTATAAAGTATTTTATAAAACACGTTGAAACAAGTTCAGAAATCTGAGGCGTCATTCAACTAGTCGAATTCTCCTGTTGGATGTGAAATTCACATCAAATTTATCACTTCTAAGAAACGCAGTTGGCCGGAAGCCAAAACCGGTTGTGAAATTATCTTGTTATTCCAGAAATTGAGGTCAAACGCTGGGTAGAAAGTACAACAAAAACTCGTGTGTGGACCAATAGGAAAACAGTATTGATCGATCTCGACTAGTCGTGTCTGGTCACATTATTTCGAAATTTGTGCAGCTGTAGAAGGTCATGACGTCATAGGTATAAAATGTTTCGCGCGTCCGTTTGTAAGCAGGATTCTTTGTTCGCAACGGAGGGAAAGGACACACGAAGTGGTATGGTGACTTTTGAAACAAGGATTATCACTACAAATACCAATGGATACCTCGCAACCCTTTAGGTATGTGATTGTGTACCTACAAACCGATGGTGAATCATACTGTGTTTCTATTGGTGTAAATTACGAGTGATGAAACTACCTTTAGAGAGGACCAATAACCAATTGGAATAATAATGATTGGTAAATTACGCGAATATATTGCAAAATCACAAAAAAAAAAAAATATTTTGTGTGACTAAATATAGAATTATGGATCATTCCGCTACATGTCAGAAACATTTGAATAAATATTTTGGTGTTTTTTCTTGAAAGATCTATGAGACTTTTTTTATTTTTAATTCATAAAATACTTTTTTTGATATTTTTGGAACCGTAGCTTAAACGTGGCTTTTAACATTGACAGCAAACCATTTGACATTAACATCATCCATTTAAAAATTGTATCGATGTTTTTCAAATTTAGATTGATTATTTTGAAATATTTTTTGTGAAAACTATAATTGTGTATAAATTGTTTCAAAAGCCAATGGGAAAAAAATCGTATTCAACTCTTGTAATTTATTCAAGTTATATAAGGAGAGAAAAATTCGGAAAGACTTATGCGGAATTCTTTAAAATTGTATCAATGAAAAAAACTTAATTTGTTACATTATTGACTGATGATATTTTTAATGGATTATTTTCTTGGGAATATATGTATCTTTATTCATGTTTATCCTGATATTTCTACTGTTCCTGTTATTTTGAAACTTGATTTCAAATTTTAAATCGGCACAATGTCATATATTAGAAATAACTTATGAAAATATTTTGCTGCAACATATTATTGATTTTGTTGAAAACGTATAAGAGAGAGAGTTCGGAGATGAACTTTAAAAGTTTAGTTTTCGTTTTTGGTCTGCAAATTATACAATTTTTGAAGTGTTTGTGTTGTGAAGTGTTAAACATAGTAAAGAGAGACAGAGAGAGTTTTTTTTACACTTTGATACATCAGTAATTAAGTTCACTGAAATATTTTCCCCTGCAAGTTGTAAATATATTATTATATTTCAACAATATAATAATATATTTACTATGTTACAATTAAATTGTTTTTCAAATTTTTTTTGTAAATAATTGTTACAGACTTCTTTTTTGATTGAAATGAAATAATAGAGACATATTGGATCATATAAATTGTATATACTGAACTGAAGATCACTAAGGAAATGTTAATTCCTATTCAGTTGTAGAAAAGTTTATGTGAAATATTTATTTGTATTCATCTTGAATCTATAAATTTATCAATGCCTGCACACAGTTATATTTCTTGAATGTTATTCAATGCATTTATAAATAAAGGAAATGTTTATGAAATAATCTGTTTAATATGCAGCTATTATTTTTATATTTTAAAAAGTTTTTAAAAGGGTACCCTTTTTTGCTGGGGACTCTGCAGCTATCACAATAAAATTCTGCAGTCATCACTAAACATTAAAACAAACCCTGGCTATTTGTACCACAGCTAATTTTGACTGCAGGTCTGCTAACAAAAATACTGAGAAAGAAATTATGAACTCTGCAGAAAAATTGAACTGTAGTAATTGAGAGTGCATGAGTTTACTCTTATTATGTAAATGATTTTGAGGTTTAAACCTTAGTATCTGAAAGTTAAATGTTTAACAAAAAATTTGCATTAAATTTTTATATATTTTTGTTTGTTTGTTTGTTGTAGATATTGGTATTTAAATGTCTACTTCACATATCTCGATGTCTTATATAATGTTTTATTTTCTTTATACTATTAGAGATGAATGTAAAGCATTTGTGTAAGTTTTAAAATGATAAATAAAAATGTTTTAAACTTTTTTGTAGTTGTGATTATGATGAAATGTATTGAACAATATTACTTTAATTGTTAACCTTCCTGGAGTCATTACAAAATAAATCTTAATTATTAATTTAAGTTTATAAGGTAGTATCAACTGGGTTTAAACTTAATTCGCCAAATTAAAATTAAACTGGGTTGTATTAAGGAAATTTAAGGCATTTTACTTTTCAAATAGGTATATTTAGTTGCATTTAGAAGAAGTTGTATTTAGCTAATAAAATTTTTTTTTAAAAATGATTTTGTTTCTGTTGCTTCAGTTTCTATTTCTTCACTTCCATAAAATTAAAAAATTGCTTATTTTTATTGCAGGTAATAATGCATACATATCAAAGAAATCCTTTTCAAAGTTCTTCGTGTCAGAAATGATAGAGTGGCGAAAAATGTTAAAGATGGAAGACTTGTCTCGCATGTAAGTATTTCTATTTTATTTTTTTCCCATGCTGAAAAAAAAATTCAATACAAAAAATTGTGTTTTATTTAAAACAATTATATACTTTTTGTTCTTTAAATTTTTTGTTATTGTTGTATTTAGTTTTTCTTATATATCATTAAATTATACTGTACTTGTATTTGTTTTAACAAAAGTGTGAGAATGTAATTGAATCATTATTTAAAACAATTCTACAGGCATACTCTTAACCAGCAATTGTCATTGGATATTGAATGTCATTCAACTTACATCTAGTTGTCTAGATTCCCCCCCCCCCTTCCTGTAAAAACATGCGTTTTTGTTAAATAACCTATTGGATGTTTTTCTTTGCAGACTATATTCAGTGTTGGGGTTTAAATGATTAATTTTATATTTGAATCCCTCCTCTTGGCGTGGAGATCCAAAGAAGCTGCTATTGTAAAGTTTTTGTAGTAAAATGGAAATTTTTGTCAATTATTTCAATTTTTAGAGAAATATAGATTTAAAGATATTGAAGCTAAGATTGCAAAATTATCAGACCTTCTGAATTGGAATGATGCTTGGGATGTTCTTTTTCTTAAATTGAGTATTTTCTAGCTGCATATTTCTGCCTGGCACAAGAAAATGTAGGTTATTTATTTTAAAACTTTGGGTAATATGTATTATATGTTACAAATTAAAAAATTTCAATAGCTTTTTGTATTTAAATAAAATTGTGGTGAAAGTGGATTTTCTGTAATTTATGTATATTAAAAATTAATTTTATACTTTTCATTAATCTGAAAGTAGTAAGAAAAAATATATTAAATTTGATAAAGAAAGAATACAATGAGAAATAACTACATATTTATTGTAATGTCTACTTTCATGAAAAAATATTTCATCTTTGATTAATGATTAATCTAATTAAAGGTCATATTTATAGACTAGAGTGCATGTTTAGATATACAAATTGCTTGTATATCTTTTCATTCAAATCTGTTTTTGAATTACATTGTATGTTTTGCATTCTCTGCAGTTGTTTCATTATTCTCTACTTCTTTATCCCACCTTTTAAAATTTTCCTTCTTTAGCTGTAGTTAAAGTAATTTTTCCTCTTTAGCAACTTTAGGTTAAATATTAACTTGGGCCTAGTGTTACATAAATAAACACTCTCTGCCCAATCAAGTTCTGAATTTTAGAATTGTTCTTCTTAACTGTGAATCTAAACTTCTGCATTATTTAAGTCATAATTATTAGATTTTATAGTAATTTAGTTACAAACTAAATGTTATTCTTTGTTCCACAACTAGTGAAGTACTTTGCCCCATGCAGAGCAGCATTCCTTTTTAAATCTGTACAATTTACCTCCAAATCTACACAGTTGTATATTTTTTATCAGTGTTTGATAAATTAATGCGAGTTCTTAAAAACTTTGAATTTCGTAAATGACATCTGACAAATAAAATTTTCTTTTTTGATACATGGATATTCTATTTTATGCAATAATAAACCTTATATTTCAGTATCTTTAATGCCTAGAACAATTCAATATTTGCATGAATGCCCACTTAGTTTAGGAAAAAGATAAATAACTGCAGTAAAATCTCTATCTCGCCTGTTCTTTCACCTTGTAAATCTCCTCACCTATACTTTCAATCTGCAATTTTTTATTTTCAAGTATATTTGTTATATGATGTGCACCCCCTTTTTTACAAATAAACCTAAAATGTACCTGGACAATGCTCTTATATGTGTAAATCATTTATTCAAAACATTATTCCAAGCTTTAGAAAAAATTGTATTTCTACAATTACAACCCTTTACGTTCAGAAGGAATGCCATTACTTTTAAACAAATGGTATTTTGATATATTTGAAAGTCTAATTTTTTTAAACTCATCTTTTTTTATTTTTAAAGTTCTCATTTTTATACCTGATGTGTAACACACACCTGAAAATTTTGATCTTATTTTTTGTGTGAAAAGTGTGGGTTATCCACCATATAGTTTTTGGTAATAAATTATCAATTTTTTTCAAATTTTTAATTTGCCTGTGGTGTATAAAATGTACAAAAAATAAAATTACTTGGTTTTCTTTACTTATTCCATTTAATTCAATCAAAATAATGTAATTCCTCTAGTTTTTAAGAAATATTTTCAAATTTGAATGGTAATTTCATGTTAATTTTTTGACAGTCAAATTTTCAAACTAGTTAAACAAGAATTTACATTGTTTCATTTTTGTTTAATTTGGTGGTTCTTAAATTTTTGACTGTTGCGACCTCCTTTTTTGTACCAACCTGACAGTGGACTCTCATGATTTTGAACACCCCTTACTGACTCCCAAAACCATGGCTGAGAGATATAAGTGGAATCGTTGTTGCATTGACATGCAATCATTTCAGTTATTAATCTTTGCACATCTGTTTCTACTATTTTTTGAAAATTTTACCTTGTAGTATTGGGTATGTTGTTGCAAACAATAAGATAAATTTGACCGAAATGCATGTTCTAGTAGAATTTTTCACTGGGAGCAATTTAATGATCTGTCTAAGATGGCTACCTGTGGTGGAATCTAAGTAAGCCAGTAACAGCCTCTGGACAGGTGTGATCACTATTGTCTAGTGGTCATGTTACTGGGCTACGAACCCATGGGTCGCTGGTTCTAATCTTCCACATTGGTGATCTTGGCTGAAAAGAAAAAAAGCAAAAGCTTCTGATGTGTTGTGGTGCCATCTACCCGCAAGAGGAGCAAGCAAAGTTGTCGGACTCACTTGATGCAGCAAGCAAAAGTTGTCGGACCCACTTGATGCAATAGCAACAACTCCCACACATGCCATAACAAAAAATATCTCGTTCGTTCGCCTATCCACCGATTCACTGGTGGGGGAGTACTGTGGTGGAATCTAAGTAAGCCAGTAACAGCCTTCGAACAGGAGTGATCACTTCTGTCTAGTGTTCATGTTACTGGGCTATGAACCCATAGGTCGCGGGTTCTAATCCAGCACACTACCCATTCATTTTTTTCGTGAGGCCTTTTTGAGTTTGAAATAGAGGAATATGATCTGCAGATCAGTTTAAGAACCACTGGTTTAATTCAACCATTTCAATTTTTTACTCTTTTAACATTTGTCAGAATCATGTTTATGATAGAAAAGAAGATGCTACCACCATGTTGTATTCTTCTATATCTTCTAAATCAGGGATCTGCAACCTTTTAACTGTGGCATACGAAACCAATCTAACAATGATTCAGCGTACCACACAGTAGGACATTTTTGAAACAATTCGAATCCTGCGGCAATGAATGCAGAATTAGAGAATAAAGATCAATAATACAGATTTACAGTTGTATTATGTATTAGTTTTTGCATGATTTAAAGATTTTTCTTTCTAAAAATAAACTGTATAAAATACAACTATTTCTTCAACAAAAAATATATATATATAAATTGTACGTATATTATGTATTTTTAAACATATTTCTTAAAATAAGAAATATATAACATAAAATGGAAGTATTTTCCTTCATTATACTTAAATAAAAAGATAAATTAAAATTTCAATGCAAACCTAGTTCTTTCCCCTCTCTACTTCCATACTGCAAAATAAGGGGTATAATTTGTGACTTTTCTCAATTTGACATGATTCTAAGAATTCATGTTGTTAAACAATTTCTTTGCGGATTCGAAATATTTTTCATATGAGGGAAGATTTTTTACTTAGATATTTAGAACCAAAAACGGAAAGCAGAGTACAGGCAATTTTCACTGTTTAAACAAGTAAATCTCTCCAGTAATGCCATTTAACAATTTACAAAATAGCTAGAGTTATCTTTCAGATTTTTTCATAATTCCATATATAAATGTCCATAATTCTGAAGATGTTGTGATAAATTTATCAACTTCATCCACTCAAAAATAGACAAATTTGTAGAGTCGTGCAGAGTGCCACTGAGAATTGTATCACATGCCACAGGTTGCCGACTCCTGTTCTAAATCATAAAAATTTGTCAGTTGTGGAATCTCTTCAACTGTACATTTTTTCCCCAAAACTCTAGATGCTACAACTTGTAAGATAGAAATAATGTTGCCATAAAGAATGCACAAATTACTCTTAACAATGAAAGGAAGACAACTGTTCTATTATATTCCGAGTTTTTTCTAAAATTACTGTGAAAATTTTTATTTCGTTCAAGTTCTTATACGTTTTTCATCACTTAAGTTTGCCTTATTTTCGAGTTCACCTTTTTGCTGATGAGTAGTATTTGGTGCTATTAATCTTTGAGTGTAAAATATATCTTTGAAAATGTATCTTCACAGACATCAGAATATACTTTGTCAATATCTTTTTTATATACATAATTTCAATTTTTTAATATCTTAACTGATGAGACTGAAAACTTCTTACCCATATTTAAAAAAAAAAAACATAACAATCTTTGAAATCTAAAGATTGTTGCTTGTTACACAGTTTTAAATATTTTATTATTAACAGCTAATAGTTTCTCCTAGATGTGGTTTATTATATATAATAAATTATTTTAATGGGATATATAAATGGGATTATTACTGCTACTTATTTATATGAATGGGATAATTATTTTAATGGGATTATATAAAAGAGATATACTGATTAGCTTTCAGTACTTAATTGCATCCTTGAAGCTTCATCATTAATTTATTAGTCATGAGAACTAGAAGTTTTTGCTGAATGCTTATTGAACTATTGCAAATTAAGATACCTTTGATGTAGTTGATTAGATTAATCTAAGGATATATCTTTATTTGAATAATTACAAACTAATTTATAAATTTTAGTGGTTTTATCTGTTTGCTATCCATTTTAAGCTGTATCTTTGATTGACCTTAAATTCTGTTGATAGTAGTTACCTTTTTCTTTAATTTGAAATTTAGTTTTTTTTTTCTTTTATTGATGACATTAAAAGTCAATGTTATTTTTTAAGGTATTATTCAAATTTTAATTCTACTCTCTTACATAAATATAAATGTGACTAGTCATTACTTCCAATTATTTGCGTACTGAGATTAAAAACCAGCTGGATGGTGTAGTTGGTTTGTCGATGGCCTTGTACGCCCAATTTAGCGGGTTCGACCCCGACACAAGTCGGTGGATTTTTATGATACAGAAAATCAACACTCGCCATGTGGCATGATTATGCGGCATGTAAAAGATCCCTTGTGTACTTGTTTGGCTTGGGAGCTCTCAGCAAAATTAAAATCCCAAGGACAGTTTTGCATCACCAGAGCTCGGGTTCCTTTCCTCTGGGGAGGGAACTGGCATCAAAATTACCTGCAGCGATTGGTATTCACCTCGATGGTGCTGCACTAAAAAGATACCAGTTCACAGGGAATGTACTAGGTCTTCAATGGAAAAACACAAATTTTCAGCCCCATTAGAAATAAAGATTAAAAATAAATTTGAAATTTTTGAAGTTTGTTTGAAGAATTTCGCATATAAATATTTTGGGCAGTTCCGACTTATTTGTTACAGTACAAAATTTAACACATTCTATGATTCTCTAAATTTGATATGCAAGTTGTCATATTATTATAAATTATATAACCATTTAAGTACCAGAGGGTTTTGAAAAAATACAATCGAAAATCACCAAGGAGCACTATTGTGCTCCTTTAATTGCATGAAATCAAAATTTAAAAAAATTAATGATTTAATTAAAATAAATTATGAAAAATTATTAGAATTGGTTACTCTTGTCTGAAAGGCTCAGTGTGTTTTGACAAATTGTTAGTGCTCCTTTGGTGTTCTGTATCGGCCAAATGCATTGATTGGCCATTTTCAACACGAAATCCAAAGAGCGTAAACATGGTTTGTGGTACGCAAACAGTTGAACTGGGAAAGCTAAAATTTTGGAGTTCTAAATCATTTTCTCTTTTATTCTTTTCACTGTTTCTTCCATTGTGTGATATTTTTTAAAACTCACTGCCACAACATAAATTTAAAAATTCTGCATTGCATCAGAATAACATGTTTAAAAGAAATGTAATCTTGTATTTCCACATCATTCAATTTATCTGACTTGATATGCATTTTTACTGAGTCCCCCCCCCCTTTGTTTTCCATTTTTTAAATATATTTATAAATTGGATGGTAATATATGGCTTATATCTCCTGCTAGAACTCAACAGAATAAGAAAACTAAATTGTAAGTTAAATTAAAATTGGTATGCATAAGACTGTGTGAAGTAGGCAGAGTTTCTTTTTCTGTTGACTAACCTAAGTATACCAGTTATTATTTGACAATGCAGATTTTCATATTTCCTATTAATTAGTTTGCACCTATTCATGTCAATTAAGGTAATAAATGAAAAATTATTTTCCATTCTTAAAAAATTGTATAAAAACCAAACCAAGGGATTCTAATGCCTGAAAAGATGTCACTGTGAGAGGACTTTCAATTTGAGGCATTTGTCACCCCAAAATGTCTTGACTGCCCAATGGCCGATCACGATTGACTTAATGCCCACCTAGGGATTGCAATATTGGACCAAAAGTTCAATACCAATGTTCGGTGTTTCTTAGAACTTAATACAGGGATCCCAGTTTTAATACTGGTATTAGAAATTTAAGAAGAAAAGAAAACACAGGTGTTTCTTTGTTTTACTTGTCAGTTTTATTAGATAGTGTAAATATAACAAGAAATAATTTGTAACTTATAAATTATAACAGTATATAAAGAATAAAAAATAAAGGAACATCTTATTTATTTAAATTGCAAAAAAGTGCAAATATCACTATTCAGTCTGTAGTACTAATACACATTTTTGAAATGTTCTTAATGTTTGAAAAGTAGTCTTAAAAAACATAATGCATCAATTGTATTGCCATTAATCCTGAAACATAATTTTGTTCAAAAATTACCAGCTGTCGAAAAGCTCTTTTGGCATCTACGCTAGTTGGTAGCATTGTTAGCAATGCTCGATATACTTTTTCCAAGTATTTACCTCTAAATCCCTCATCTTCAAATAATTCGATTTCTCGTCGGCTGATTTCTGTACTGTATTTTGGTTTATTGAAGTTTTTTTAGTTATCGCTAATTCTCTAATTTTTGTTCAAGAGACAGTTCCTTTTCACTTGTGACATTAGTGTCATCATCATCTTGGATAATCGTACTGAATTCTCCTGAATGCAGATTGGTTTGTGGGTCAGGGCCGATCCTAGCAGGTGTGCAGCTCGTGCACCGCACGCTGTATTTGATTCTATCAATCAATCAAGCAAAATTTTTTACGAATTTTTCAAACATAAATATTTTGAATAGTTATTAAAAAATCAAATCCCGATTTCCCGATAGCACAGCATAGTTTAAGAAAAAGTAGAATGTTAGTGCACAATGTGTTGGTCGATTGTCAATAAACGTCTATTCTTTACAAACATCCTTCATCTGATAGCAAAATTCGTGGTGGATCTGACAATACCGTACTAAAAAAGTTTTTTTTTTAATGCTTAATAGCGGCCCTAGCAGCGCAATGTGGATCGATGCTTCACAAAGGTGTCTCAAAAAGGATTTTTGCGAAAAGTTTCTGTACGAAAATATCTAATACGGTTAAACTAATGTTTAAATTGCAATATGCATTTGAGGAAATTTCAATTTAATAACCTTACAATTTAGAATAACAAATTAGAGGACAGAAGTGATTTTTGCTTATGGTTTTACAACTCTTATATACTATCCCCACAGGGGCAGCTCTATGGCCGGACAAACCGGAACCATGTCTGGGATGGTATTTAGACCGAATTTGAAAAATATACATATATATTTTCTTGTTACGAAAGAAATTTGGATGAAATCATTTTCTAAACCATTATCATTTACACTTTGGAAACATGGAAAATTATTATTTTGTTTTAGACAATTGAAAAGTCGACCATTGCTAGTAAAATTTGTAAGGATTTTATCTCTTAAAAATAAAAGCTGTATTACGTAGCAATTTTTACTTTGCAAGTTTATGGGTACTCGATCTCGGGATGCAGGTAGATATGCTTATCATGACAAGATTTTCTCTGCACTGACATGAAGAGGATCCCGGGAAATCGTCAGATTTCCATAATTGTTGTATTCCCGGGAGTGGCACGGGGCTTAAATAATCCATGGAGTAGTTATTTTTACTGGACTGTGGATAATGGCGTAACTTAGAACATTTGAGCCCCCCTGCAAAGTTAAGTTTTTGGCTTCCGAGTTGCATTTTACTTGGCGGCTGTCAGGCTTTGGGCCCCCTAGAGCACTGCCCCCCCCCCATGATGCGGGGATGTATGTTACACCACTAACTGTAGATTTCAACCTCAGCCATAAATTTTAGCTGACCCTACTGTGGCATTTTGCGACCGTTCACCCTTAACTTCCTGAACGGTGGAATTTTCGTTACCCCAGCAGTAGGTTAAGAGTGTATGTAATAAGAGAAAAGACATACAAGAATTTTTTTCAGTTTGTCGTGGTAAAGAGTAAATCCTTGAAACTTTTGGCCAAATCAGTTCCTGTCTATCGAACATCGCTTCTTCAACTAAAAGTATTTAGTTTTTACAGGAATCGCATTTCGTAGCCTACCAAACTGATCAGAGTTCCGAAATCTTGATTAATGGCGATAACACACGTAAGTACTAATACTTTAAACTATATTTTTAATTAAAAAAAAATTTCAGATATTTGTCTTTATTATGAGCTATTTAATTGAATTAGTAATTTCGAGAAGAAAATTAACCACCAAACTATTTTAGGGAGATTATTTTTAATCAATCTTGCAACTTTTTTTTCATTCATTATTTTTCTTAACTTTCTCTCAAGTGAGATTCTTATATTAATATTTATTTATATTTATGTAACATTTATATAGCTAGTCCACACACACACACAAACAAAAAATCGGTTATACAAATAAAATCTCTTAAATACAATAATTAATATTTTCAACGTATGTAATCGTTACTTCAGCAGCATATACATTTTCAAGTATTTATATATATTAATATTTATCTCTTAGTATAGTGCTTCTGAAACTGTGGGACGTGATACTGTGGGACCCCTGTGAGGGGGCGCGAGCATATCGAAAAGTCAAAAGCAAAGTATTTAAAAAATTACAAATTTACTGAAAGGAAGCAAAACAAAATATACATTCAGACATAATAAAAAATAAAGTACACATTTACACTGATATAATATACTTATAAATGTATCAGTACTACACAATGTGTTTGATAATTAAGGTATCCAACGACTTGTGACAACATTTTTTTTTAAAAAAAGGGAGGTATGGAGATTTTTTTGTTGTTTTTAGATTTATTTATTACATTTTATAAAAATATGCTAAAATTAAGTAGAGAAACAGAAATTATTATTACTAAAATGGGTAAAAATTGACAAAAAATAACATAAACGTGGCCCATTCTGTATCAAAACTTTATAAACAAATTTTCAATTCTGATGTGTTGCTATCTTATTCATTTTTGAAGTAACCTTGAAGATAAGAGATATTTTAATTTTTTCAAAAATTGGAGCACTTTATCTTATTTTCTTACACTATTAAAATTCGAAGGTTAAACAAACGTTTCTATCTATGTGCGTCTATCTTCTCACGAACCGCACCACGCAGAAAGTCGCGGAAGGTACCAAAAGATCGGGAATTTTCCGGGGAAGCCGTATTGCCTATTTATATTACGATATTGTAATTAGTTGAAAGATATTAATTAAAAACCTTAAAACGCCTAATTGTTTTACTCCTGCCGGTTGTTTACTTGGCAGAACTTCCGTTCCGTTTCGGCCGAGCGGTGATTCGACATTTTCCACCATTTTAAAATTGCCATCCAATTTGCGGTGTTGAAACCAGATAAAAAAATAATTACAGAATCGGAAAGATCATTTATTTCGCCACGATACGGTATATTTTTTTTTTGTAAAATAACGATATTTTCTATTTTTTTCGAATTTTATAAAATAGTGTTAAATTTGATGCGTTTTTATGAAAATTATTTCTAAATCTTTGGGTATGAATTACTTTTCGTGTTATTAAATCGATATTCTACACTAATTAACTTCAAGCCTTTCTCTTTTAGATTCATTCATTTAAAAAATAAAATGACCAAAACCTTTTCTTCTGCGATTTTTTAAAAATTACTCAAAATTTTTACTCTACATTGAATAACTTCGTTATTTATTAAAATTATTGCACGAAACATTTTTTCCGTGTGTAAAGCGATATTATCCGTAACATATACGAAGATTGAAACAATTGCTTTAAAATTACGGATTTTAAAAAACATTTTGTGATTTTCGTAAACTGCTGTTTTTCTGAGAAATAATTTAAACAGTATTTTTTGTAAATTTTTTTTATTTCAAAGTACGTTATTTTTGCAAATAGTTTGTGAAGTTTGAGAGCATTAACTTAAAAATTGTGCCCTAAAAATAAAGGTAATAATTTTTAAAATAATTAAAAATACGCGATTTTACATTTAGCCAAACATTAGCTTTGCGCCAAAGACTTTTGACCTGTTTCGCCGTCGACCTCATCTAACTCAAGGGTTACACTAAAAAATTCTACCTTAAACAGGGGGAAATCAGTAACTTTGGCGAGAAAAAAAAATGCGAGTGAAAAAGTTATTTTTTCATTAATTTTTCTTTATATAATTTTCAAAATTAAATAACTATATATGTCAGATTAAGATGATAAAATGCATTCAATGCATTTCTGAGATTCACTTAAAATATTTATCAGTATCGAAATTTTTGTTCTCTTTCATAAAACTTATAGTTTACTTTAAAATAATGCCTAATGTATATTTCTTTTTTTGACATATAATTCCGTAAAAAAAAAAAGAAATATTTGCCTATTTCGGAATTTTCCCCCGGAAATAGTCAGTTAAATAGGCATAAATTCATTAGAAAAAAAAAGCTATGTTCATATATATTCTTTATTATTAGTTGCTTTTTATTAAAATATCAAAAATCAATGATTTTTTTGCAATACATTTAAATGTAATCGTGAATAGAAATTTTTCAATCGTTATGCGTGAATATCCCCTCTTCAATAAAAAATTACTTTCAATTTTTACCTTCCATTTATAATTAACGCGTATTTTCACTTTCTGCTACGGGATCTTGTAGCGCAGTTGGTAGCACGCTGGAATCATAGCGGATCGACGGAGTGATATCGTGTCGCTCCGAGTTCGAATCCAGGAATCTCTATTTTTTCATTTCTGCTTATTTTTCCCACGTAAATTAATTTTACTGATAAATACTTATTTTGCATGGTCCTCTGTTATTTAATTTTTTTTTTGCCTTCAAAAAGGTTTTTTTTCTGATTTTTAATCATTCAAAGTAATTTCTATCTTTTTCAACAATTCCAAACAAGAAGCTTTCATTTCTGTTTATTTTTCCCACGTAAATTTTCAGTGCTGCCATTATTTAAGCAAACGGAATGTCACAATTAATTGCTAAATGAACGTTTTTAATCAATTTTAATGTAAAAATATTAATAAGTTATAGTTTTGTATTATATAAATATCGATGAATTTAAAAGAAAATGATTTTAAAAAGTTCATTGATATTTAGAATCAGTGATTAAAAAAATCAAATGCCAAAAACTATCTTTTTTTTTTAAGAATTAAAAAAAAGCTTTTTTTTTTACAAAACAAAGATATTTTGCATATTTTATGATTTTTTTCTAAAATGAATCAACATCGTTACTTTGAAATAAAAATGATTTTCAAAACTTTTAGAATTAGTGATTTAAAAAAAAGCCAAAAACTTTTTTGAACAAATTTTAATAGAACACTCAAAATACTTAAATCAATCATTTAATAATTTCTTCTTTTATAAAGGTAATTGCATGAAACTTTTTCCCCCCGTGTCGAATATTTCAAAAAATCCTCACAATTTTACTTCAAGAATTAAAAAAGTAGTGAAATTTTGTAATTTGAAAAATTTATACTTTGTCTTTTTTTCAGCATACAACTATTTTTGAAAAGGCTAAATTTTCGTTTCCGGGAAATAAAAAATTGCAACGAAAGAATTGGAAAGTGAGTGGGTGATTTTTAAATTCAGACTGTTTGCCTATTCAAGGGTTTTTGGTGACGGACCTCGAAATTTTCAACCATGCTCAAGTGAGGAGGACGACGACACCTGAGCTTTCACCCATCTTTAATAATTACGACACCACACCAACGCAAGAACAAATTTCGAAAAAGGGAGTTTTTATGACATTGTTAAAGAAATCACTCACATTACGCGCACACACACATACAAGTGCTATCGGCCTGAGGGAAACACGAAATTTCCATGAGGATGAAGTTATTCACTCGGTAAAAGCCCGTGCAACGTCGGGCTAAGCGGAGAGGAAAGAAACAAAGAAATCAAAGTAATTTCGGAAAATAATATTGGAAGTGCTGAATTTGTGAAGATTGAGTGAATGTTAACGTCCCACTGTTCAGCTACACAAGGCCTTTTGGGGACGGTCCACGTAATTTTGAACCATGGTCAAGTGATGCGGACAACACCTGAGCTGGCACCCCCTCTCCTAACTACACCACCACACCAACGGGAGGACGTTTGTGCTCTCGACAGATTTTACGTGCATCGCGCCCCCTACACTGCGGGTCTTCAGTGGTACTAGGATCGAGAATTTGTGAAGAGAAGGGAAAATGTTAAGCAACAAAGCCATGACACGCACTCACGGGACATGCACTCACATCATACGCATCAAACCCCACAAAAGTGTTGGCGTTAGAATAAAAGGAGGAAATTAACATGTGGATTAAGTTATACCCTCGGTATAAGCCCGTGCAACGCCGGGCTATGAAAGCTAGTTTGTTTTATAAAATTTGCTTAAAAAAACAGTGATTATATTCACATAAGGGGCTGTAAATTTTGAAAGAAAACAGTGATTAATAAATCTTAAGGTTAAAATACTTCTGCTATAAAACAGAACATACACAAAAAAGTCCAGTTAATTATTTTCAAAACTTTTTGAGCAATCGCTGGTCCTGTTTAAGCATTTTTAAAAAAACAACATATTTCGAGTAAAACGTGTGTTAAAGTATGACATATATCTTGCTCAAAGTAATGGCATCCTTCTCTTACTAAATCACTTATAGTTTTTGTTCTAGTGCACAGAAAGCAATAAGCTTGGTATTTTTAAAAAGCTAATAAGATGGCCTAAAAAATAAAATCATAAAAATTTTTTTTGTCAATTTTTAGCAGAATTCACAATTTTAGGGTAGTCGGAAACCATTCACAATTCTAAATTAAGAACAAGTTTAAAAATTACTAGTGATACACATAGGCTTGACATATACAGAATTTAATATTTATCTTGATAATTTGTACAGTTTATGATTACAATCATGTATTTGTAGCTTTAACGTCAAAGGGAATTATTATTGCACTCAATCATTCTTATTGTGTGAAGGGGGGCGCGATGAAAATTATGATTGAATATTGGATCGCAAGCATTGAAATTTGGCGAAAAACAGTCTTAGTACTTTAGAGAAATAATTGATTCAGCTTCCACTGATTAAAATTTAAACACATGTGAGTCAGTAAAGGACCATTAATATTAAATGTTTTTTTTTCAAAGTTTTTAATTGTAAGGTTTTTTCTCCTATGTCGTTAACATTTTTTGCCTTTAGTCCTAAAAAAGATAATTTTCATTAAAAAATCAAGATAGTAACAGCATCTGCAAAATAAAGGTAGTGTGACATATTTATTTATCATAAACTAAGTAAAATCTTTTGTATTCGAATTTCTAATAATTTCTTTTTTTAGAATAATTATTTATTCCTTTGAAATACTTCTTTCTATAGGTTTCGTTAATGACTACATTTGAAAATTATTTATCAAAATATTTCGGAGATTTCATAGGAGATCAAAGGTAGATTTTAAAATTTATGTTTGCCTCACCAAATTACACTAATTTTGCAGGGAGTATGGATGAAAATGTATTTAATACACTTTTTATTATTTTTAACCGTTTTCAGGTTTATTAATAGTTAGTTACATGACATGCATTTTTAATTTTTAATAAAAGTACAAACGTTTAAAAATATTTGAGTCGATGCTAAATCGGAAATGGAAGGGAAAAAAATGTATTCCCCTTGTTTTATATAATAATTATTGATATTATTTAAAAACAACTTGTTTTTAAATTGTTTGAAATTTTGATGTATTTTTGGGAATGGAAAAACCTAATTACTGCGTTAAGGGTGACAAATGTGCAAAAAACAGGATATTTTGCTTAGAGCAGCGTTTGGCAAACTGCTGTCCTTTTAGATTCTGCTTTTATATACAATTAAAAATTACGTCTGTTAAAAAGACTTATTGTTAACCTTTCAAATTTATAAATATCTCTTGGGAAAAAAACTCGTATTTAAATGCACAGTTAAATATTTGACTGGGTTACTGACAGAATTCATAGTTAAATATGTATCTGATTGGTCTTTTTTGCGATTTCCAGTTATATATTTGTGTTTAGTATTGCGACTAGTATTTTTTTTTTATTTAATGTTTCTGATTTTCTACTATATGTACTTTAAATATCAATTTTCTTCTTTGTTGAACCTTGAAAGTTCGAGGCCGTAGTATGTGTTAAATCATGAAATTTGATATATTTATACCATCTTCTGTAACTTTCTAACTATCTCGAACTGGGGTCACAACGGACATTCCGGACACCCATAGCATGTCCGGTGTCAGCTAACCGAAGGTTATAAACAGAGAGGTAATAAAACTTTTTGGATGATAGCGAACCTCAGGAGATGTTTTATTTCACTCTTGAGTAATTACCTGAAGGTTGAAACAAACTCTCTTCTGATCTCTATCATCAACAAACTCCCTTTCAAAGAAATTGGCCTGTTGAAATTAGCACAACTCAATCTTTTAAAATTAGCTCGTTTGAAGTAGCAACAGGTAATTTGTTTTTAATTTCGAATTATTTATTATTTTTTTAAGACTTAAAATAATATACAAATACAGAAGTACATCCTGTAAGGTACACCTTCGAATAAGGCACGATTAATGTTGCTACCGGTCTCTTTGAATATGGACTTAATGTAATTTACCTCTTATTGAACATTCTATTAAAGTGATACTAAAAATAGTTTTTATTCTTTCTTTGTAAAATTTTTAAGATTTCGAAGACAAGTTTGTGTTTTTCTTAAATTAAATATAGTTTTGCCCTAATAAACCAATGTAATTTAACAGTGGAAAGGAACTGAGAAATAAAAAATTACAACATTATTTGTTCTACGCTTCGATTTAGAGACAAAACAGAATATGTAATAAAGTGATTGCACCTCTTGGAGGCACGTTTTCTCTATGGGTTTACATAAAAAATAAAAATGCTGGCTTAGGCTGACACAATGCACTAGGTTTCAAAAAGATTCATACAACGGAATATTTTAAATAAAATTCTGTAAGTACAAGAAAACCTGTGACTAAGGTATTTATTTGTATGTCATTTACTTAAAGATTAATATGAATTTAATTTCTAATTAAACTAATTTGCTTAGCATTAAAGGACAAAATGCCCAATGTCTAGTCTGGTGGGTTTAAATTTCTTACTCTAGGACAGGGATGGCGAACCTTTTTTGAGACGTGGGTCAAATGTTGTTCATAATTTGTTTAGTAATCTTTAAAAAAAATCAGTTGGCTTAACGGGTAAAATTGGACGTGGTTTGACGATTTGAAAACTTTTAGTGGGTTTAAAAATTTTCTTGTGTTTGGTGCAAATGGCAATAAGCGTTTGAATGAACAAGGAATAACGATGGCGCCATTATTCTCAGTATTGCTGTGTTTTTTTATGCATTGAGTCAGTACAATTGTGGAATCTGTATACATTGGGTAAGATTAGAGTTTCTTTGCTCATTTACATTATTGTTAATTATGGTTATATTCATTATTAACCTCTCTTGCAAATATTTTTGTTTATACATATTTATATTTGTCTATTTCTTCCGGATTCCTATAGTAATTTAATATTGCAATTTCTATTCTATTGCTGTTATATTCACCCACGTGGGTTTTAGACTTTTGCCTTAGTTTATATTGGGAGCTATTGTGTCGAAAAAATTTCTGCTGAAGGAGAAGGTTGAGATCTCACAAAACTTTGTTTAATCCTGTTTCACTGTCCTAAACCAGTGACAGCTCGAGAAATCATAATAGTTTTCCACTCTAGCTACATTTCTCTTTTTTGGTTTGTCATGGTTCCATGTTCTTGGTTCTTCCGGTCTGATCTTAAGATTCTTGGGATTTATTAGTCTTCTTTTTAATTATTTACTGCTATATATATAACAAATTTGGTTATGAAGTATATAATGAAATATTTTTTGCTGTTTAATTTCAGACAGTTTTTTAATATTAGGTTCATATTTCGTATTCATTAGCTTAATGCATTTTGGAGTTAATTAATTCCCTGTCAAGTCCATTTCTATTAGAAGATTTTGCAAAGTTCATTGAAGAAAATAATTTTTTCATCAATATGTGGACCCAAACATTGTTATTAGATAGTTAACTAGTGTTTTCATTTATATAAAACTCTATTGTATGAAACCATACGTTTCATACAATATTTTCAATTTTTACTGCGGGATCAATATTCACACAGTTTTCTTTCTATTTCAGAAATCAAGTCTTCAAATTGTGTTTTTCACACTATGTTGCTTTGAAATTCAACTGATTCCATTTGTAAATTAACGATACCAAGCCACATAAATTTGGTTAACTCCATTGTTTCGAATTTTGTTTTGTATTGTTCCTCAAAGGCTTGTTTTATTTCCTGAATAATCATTGAATATTTTTAATTGCATTTTTTTTAATGGAAACGAAGTTTTTAAAGTTATTGTTTTGAAAATGTTTTTGTAATTGAGGAAAATATTTCGTGATTTTCATTTCCAAATCTTTAGTAAAGATGTAGTTTCGTCATAAATATTTTTATGTTTTCAAGCATCATTAAAAGAATTAGTCCATGCCCTTGAAGTTTTTATTCAGTTTATTAAAATGCTGAGCGATGTCGCATAAAAACAATAAATCATTTAACGAATGTATATTGTGTAATCAATCGAAACTATTTTTTCAATTAAAAAAAGCTTAAATTCTTTTAATGTTACAAAGCGATTAAGGACTTCACCGAAACTAAGCCATCGAACATTGTTGTATGTGAAATTCCCTGAATATTGGCATTCTATTTAATCTAAGAATTGTGCTAATTGACGTTTATAAAGAACTCTTGCGTTTATAAAGATGATTAGTTTTATTAAACTGGAAAATGTTTTTAAACCATGCTTCGCGCATAAAACTTGCTGGTGTACTTTACAATGAATTCAATCAGAGAATGTGAAATATTTTGCTTAAGACACTGAATAAACCCAATTTTTTTCAATACTATACTAGGGGTGCACGGCCTGTTGTAAAAGAAACTATTTTCTGAAGGTCAATATCCATTTCTTTAAATGCAATATCAAATTCTTTAAAAATATCAAGCACCGGTACACTTCCCTTTCAATGTAATTTTTTACCAATTCATTCATTATATATTTCCATACTTATACCGAGCAAAAACTGTTAATTGTGCACAACCATTTACATCATTACTCTCATCTAAAGCAGTTGAATAAATTTCTGCATAATTTAAGTCGTTATGTGTTAGCGAAGAAATATTTTTTTCTTATTCTATTATTCGATCTTTAATTATATTGCGACTTATAGCTAACTCATTTACACGCTTTATAATCAAGTCTTTTTCTTTAAAAATCAACAAACAATGTAGGACTACATTCTAAAAACTTTTTTTAATACAAATTCTCTCTTTCTGAAAAAGGTTTCTCATGGCGAGCAATGCAATGGGCAACTTGGAAACCAGCACAGCTTTTTGCAACCAAAACACTGCTTTAAGAAAAATTCTCTCTTTTTTTTTTCTTTTGAAAATTTCTTTCTTCATCCGTTGACATGACGAGATTGAAATGCAGCGTTTAAAAATGTCTTTAAACATTATACAACCCCCCCCCCCCCCAAAAAAAACAAGACTAAGTGTGTAGCTTGAAAAAAGAGTGGAGTTTTCAACAATTGTTTTCATGATTCATCCCAAGGCTCCTTCTCTATCCACATAGCCAGTTTCGCCTTAATCTATCACGCCAGTTATGAGTACTGATTCATTGAGTGAACAAGTGCAATTGCATCCTGCTGAAAAAATGTCGAATTAACATCAAGTTTTTTGAGAGGCTTCAGAAACTATATCCACGAAAACATTTCAAGTATTTACCGAGGCTTATGGAGATGAAACTTTGTCGTGTGCTAGTGTTTGAATAGCATAAGCGGTTTTCAGGGGGATGGGTCAGTGTGAACGATGATGAACCTGCTGGGCGCCCAAGGTTAGCAGTTACAAACCAAAACGTTGCCAAAATTTGTGATATGAGTGAGTTCCCACTCACATCAGTGGCAGACTGTTAATCAACACTACTACATTGAATTACTTAAGAGACTTTGTGAAAAAATTAAGAAAGAAAAAGGCCAGAATTGGGGAGTAATGAATGACTGTTGCATCAAGACAAATCACCCACTGACACGGCCCTATCTGTCTAGCAGTTTCTAACCAGCATGGGCATCCTCCTTATTCACCTGATTTGGCCCCCTGCAATTTTTTTTTATTTCTTACAGTTAAATATTGCTTGAAAGGAACCCATTTTACCTCAGTTCAAGAGGTTCAGGCAAAAACAGAGAATTTCCAGAAGGGTCTTCCAAAAACCTCGTTCCAGAATTGTTACCAGCAATTGTAGTGCCGAATGCAGAAGTGTGTGAATACTGAGGGGAACTACTTTGAAGGTGAAAAAATCATGGATAACTGGTTCTGTAAGTACAATGATTTATTGAACCAGTCTCGTTTTTTTTTGGTCACTCCTCGTATGTACGTGAAGTTACTTTTTCATTCCAAACTATATATATAACTATTTTATTCCTTTCAATCACACCATATTTATCAGATCCTTCAGCTTGGTATGGCCTGTAACTTGTGTGGCTTGTTTTTAATTTTTTTACCACTGTCATAGTACTGGACTACAATTAAGAATATTATATTTAGAAAGCAATAATTTGAGAAAAAAACTTTTGTATTAACGTACCTAATATACATACACATCAGTACACATTACTTTTAAATGCGTTCAAAATGGATGCCACGAAGTTCAACACTGACTGGTATAGGCACGCCTTAAACTGCGAGCCAAAAATTGCTAGTATCGAGAATAACAGACATGCGCATGGCGCCTCACAAGGTGAAACAGGGAAAAAACGACACAAGTGCTATGGAAGTCTCTTTCTACAAACATAACAGAAAATAACCATACAAAAGTGCATTTTATCCAAAGAAAGGGCTTTAAATATGGTTATTTGCTTTGGTGTCGATATCTTTTTAAAAAAAAAATTGTGTGTAACATTATCCATTTTATTTGATATTTTGTTAACACTACATTTTATTTCAAATACTACATTCTTTCATATACATTTATTGTTATTTAAGTAACTTTGGAACTATAATGAACATACTGAAGGTTATAGACAACATTTAAATGATCATTATTGCCAAACGCATCTCATACATTTGGCAATTTTGTGCCCGTATAGTCGGCGTCGCATGCTATGCGACGAAGGAAAAAATTGCATCACTGAAATTGAATTGGTCGCTACGCAGACGCCTCTGTGAATTCTGCGATTATTTTTTGTATTTCCGAATATTTCTAAGAGTTGGCGCAACTGGTACTACTTTTTTCACAATTTTCCAAGCAAGATTTCCCGCTGGAACCAAAACAGAATCTTTTTTTACTTTCTATAAATTCGCTCTCGCTAGTGTAATTTTTACACGTCAAAATTGCTTTTATGATGGATTCGGAGAGTGAGTCTGAGGACACTGAATTTAATATTTCTAATTCGGAAGATGATAGCTCTGATTTATCAACTGATGATATTTTTTCTGAGTCTAGTGAACCTGAAGATGATGATATAAGCTCAGCGAGGATGTGGGTAGAAGAGAAAACAGTGTGTCCTGCTACTCCTCGTTTTGATTTTACAGAAAACCCTGGAATATTGGTAAACTTTAGTGATGATAATTTGATTCAATATTTTTGAGTATTTTTTCGATGGTTCTATGTTCCAGCTGATAGTGGAGTAAACTAATGTATATGCTGAACAATGCTTTCATTCCCAGAAATCTAAAATGCATTCAAAGCAGCGGGAATGGTGTGCAACTTGTAAGGAAGAGGTCAGAATTTTATTGTGTATTTGGATCATGCAGGGCATAGTAAAAAAGCCAGTTGCACAGTGGTATTGGTCAAATGATGAAAAATTGTTTACCCCTTTCTTCCGAAATATTTTTTACATAATTTTAATAGTTTTTTTATGTACATAGTTTTTTTGTGTTACTTTTATTTCTCAAATATTAACCTCAAAGCAATAACATAAATAAATATAGTATCAGAGTATATTTTCTTAAGCCTAAATCTTGATGCATTGCAGTGAAAACTGGAGATCAGTAGACAAGATATAGTATATTGGACCACCCGTGAGTCTAGAAAAAACTGCTTTCTGAAAAAAAAATGGCATTTTTAAATTTAGACTAGAGTACATATTAAATTTCAGCAATAAAAAAAAATGTATTTTTTGGACCGGAAATTCGAAAAAAAATCCGACAGAGAAGGGGTTAAAGTTTCTTTAAAGTTATTCTTGTTCATTATTATGGGTTATTATTTATACATATATAATGAATCTGAAAAACATTTTGAACCCTAAAGTATGATACAATGTGAATAACAAACTCACCAATTTGGAAAATTTCGAAGTATTACGCATTTTCTTCACAAGTACAACCTTGGCTTCTCAGATACAAATATCAGGCTATTAATTCTACGCAAGTGCAGTACCGCTCTGAGCTGTAATAAGACAGTTTTGACCTTGGATGATTCAGGTATTTTATAACTTCTCTTGATTGTACGATGCAACTTTGTATTCACAGTCTAATTAATTTCTCCCGTTAGGGAGACATTTTAGTAACAGGTGCTGATGGATAGAGGAAGGCAGATGAGCTGGGATATGCTATTCCTCTTTCAGCGAGAACTTGGTTAGGAGTAGTGTATTTAGTTCTTTTTGTCAGATAAATAATTTTTTGTCTATATATTTAAATTTAGATTAATAGTCTTTTATCCCATTGTATCTGGCAATGAAAAAATCCGATGATGGATATAATGAGTTGCCTTAGAACTGTAGAACACCAAGGGGAAAGAAAATGAGAACAAAGGAATGAAGACGTTTAATATTTTTAATATTTACTTTTAATATTGAAGACTTAAAATTATTTCATTTATAACATATTTTAATCATGGTGCAATAATTAACACTATAACATAAACACAAAGATGAATAATATTTTGCTATGTTGTCAATTTTCAACATATCAGAAATAACTTAAATTTCTAGTAAATACCGAAAAACCGGTATTTCGAAACTGTACAAATGGGGCTCAAAATACCAGCATTCGGTATACCAATATTGCAATCCCTATGCCCACCCCTGGTCTATATACTACATATATGTTAGGGGAAAAAATATGGCCAATTTTTTTTCCCACATAAAAGCCTTGATCTTGTAAGGTTTTTATTAAATATTATTTAAATAAAGTGAAGTTGGGGGATTTAAATATCAACTATCTTTTTTTTATATGGATCCCAAGGGACCATTTAAGGTACCCCATGCCTCTAGAAACAATTTTAATAACCTGTGTGCTAGACAATTGAGCTACACTAATTCCATTGTGAAAGATAATTTTCATACATAAAGCTTAAATATATATATATATAATTAAAAAGTGTCATGCATGTTGACCCAAAAAATTGTAAAAATATATGTAAGTGTGCATGTGTGAGGTTTATGTCAGAAAGAGGGGAAAAGAATTTATCAGAGCACATTTGGTTCATAGGGTCTTTTGTTTGCAAAAAAGAGGAATAAAAAAAAAATGAAAGATAAAAGTAATATTCAACAGGATCATCGTAAAGAATTGCAAAAAAAGTACATATCCTTTTGAGCAGTGAAAAATATCAGTAATTTTGATCCAGTACAGCTCTAGGTCATTTTGCAGAATCATGTAATGCTGGAGTAAAGAAGCTGTAAATTTTTTAACTATTAGATAAGGAATTTGTAAGGCAATCTCTGGAGAAGGCTTTTTGATAAAATTTACAAACTTTTCCTTTATCCTATCCCATTCACTTTAACTGGAATAACCATATAACTGTTGTTTTTCTTGTCTTAATATTTGAAAAAAGAAAATAACTAGGTACTTATATCAGTTATAGGGACTGGTTGGAGACGGCATTTATAAGTTGTTGCCAGCATGAATATTGGCGAAATTATCAATTAACAGTTTTTTCTATGTTTAAATCCGTTTGCTGGGGTACTAATATAAAGTTTATGTAAACAGAATTCTATAGATCCTGAGAACAGTTTATGTGGAGACCTACAGTACACTAACAACCTGTAGAGATTCACCACTAGTACCTCGTCTTGCCTGCTTTCATCTGCATGGTGTGATAGTTTGGTGAAAAACACTCTATTAAAAAATTATCTCTGTTGAAAAAGCTTATTGCATTTTGATCAAGGAAGAAAATGGCATTAAAATTGATGATGTTTGAAAACAGCACTTCTTATGTTTCTAAAACAAGCAACCAGTATAACTTAATAACTTACAGTATTTGAAAACCGCACCACCTATTGAAATTCTTAGCAACTTGGTGTAAACTAGAATTTAACATGTTTTCTATATTGCTGTCTTTGATTCCCTGATCTCTATAACTGATGAACACCAATTATTTAATATGTTTGCTGTCTGGTTTTCATGAGATGTCCAGCTTTTGATTCTGCTGCTGCAAATAATTTCTTTAATTGTATTCAATGTTTGTTTAACTCTTCAGTAATGAGCGCTGGTTCGAATATTATGTAAAGGATGTCAAATTTTTTGGAAATATATTTATTTCTGTATTTTTATCTATACTAAGCAATTTTTTTCATACAATGTTAACTCCATTTTAAATATGTATCATTTTATCTAATAGCCCCATACCATTGCCAAATGCTAATTCAGAATCCTAGATAAGAGGCTGAAGTTACCTTATAGTAAAAACTTCTTAACACAGATCCTTAAGAAAAAATTATCAGGCACAAAATGCTTTACAGCCTTATACAGCCTTTTTTTTTAAAGCTCTTACCATTTTTTTTAAAGGTTCAATTCTTTAGGGGATTTAATTTACATGCACACATACACAGTAAAGAACTGTATGAATTATATGGATTTATAGTGGATGTGTAAATTTCAGTATATTAAAGTCAAGTCTTAAGTGCTATTAGATTTAAGTTATAGATCTTTTATATTGAGCTCTGTTACCAGCAGTTCTTTTAACCGGCTTACTTTCACTCATGATTCCAGACAACAAATAAAAATTTATTGATCAAATCTCTTGATCTAATATATATATAAATTACTTTTCGTTAAATATTGCGTTACAAAAAAAAAGTACACCTTTATTATGTATCTTATTTGCTTCTTTGCTTTGCCAATCTGTGCATAATCTAAAACTTGTGATAGTTAAAAATGGAGTTAATTTGAAGAGATGACTCTGGTTTTAATGTCTTAAAAAAATTTATTTTGTTGATCAAAACCAAGAAAGATAGCATTAAAGTGCATTTGTGATGTGTTTTTAATATCTAGTATAAAAGTTATTATTTTAAATATATATATATATATATAAATATTTTGTATTAAAATGTTTTATAGTTTTGAAATTTTATGATTATATTTTTTTCTAAATTAAAACTATATTTTTTATGCATATAACATTTTTCTTTTGAAAATCAAATTGATTTTGTTCACAAATTATTTATGGATGACATTTTTTTAATTATTATTTTCATGCAGATGTATATACTTTGTTTTTTTTAATTATGAAAATCCAATCAGCACAAGAAAGGGGGATCTTTGGATGATAGATTTCTTTGTTCAGAGATTAACCTCCAGAATTTTTTGCTAAGATTAGGGGAGCTATAAATAGGAAACTAAGTTTTTAATATATTATTTTCTAAGACTTTTTTTAAAAAAAATTTATAAAATTTATATTAATCCATTATCATTTATTCATATCATCTATTAGCATTTAAAAACCTTCATGTGCCATAATATGTTTTTAAACAATTATAATTAAATATACATGCATTAGCAAGAAAATTTTTTTTATTATCAATACTATTAGATTTTTTCTTGCTCTCTTGAATTTTTGGGAAATTACTTTTATTTTCATAACAGAAACTAAAGAATAAGTAATACAAATCACGAATTTGTTTTAAGATAGTTGCTAAAGTATCCCTATATCGGCTATTAAATTTACTGGATGCTTATATTATTAATTTTAATTGTTTGTAATAATATTTATTATTGTATTTTTCACTCTTCTCTAATCTTTTGTAATATACAGTCAGACCTCTATTTAACAAAGTCTTTAAATACTGAATAAAAGTTTATACAGAAAATTCATTAAATAAATATCCATTTTCAATATACTTTATATTCTTGATTCTAGAGTAAAGTTTGTTAAATAGAGGAATTTGCTGAATAAAAATTCATAAAATGGAGGTTTGATTGTATGTATTTTATGTACCTCCTTATTTTTCTACATGAAGTGGAAGTTATAATTTTTATATTTTGGTTTGAAAAAATATTTGCAATTTTGAGATATTGAAAATGGAAAGTTGTTTTATAATATTTTTTCTTTTCAGAAAAATGTATTTTCACTAAAATATTATTATATACATTTATATGTTTCGGTATGTCATGTTTTCTTTCTTTTTTTTTTCAATGCAAATATGTTTTCATTTTTAAATACTCATGATTGTAAATTTTTCATGCATACAATAGTGCATAAAGAGTCATGGTAGGTATACTGATATTTGTTTGACTTGCTCTTTGAGTGTTTGCATTATTTTTGTAAGACCTTTATTAGTAATAAATGGCATTTAAACAAATGTTTTATAATTTTAAACATTTGTTAAAGTGAGAAATTTTATTATACTACGTGTCCCTCTCTTTTTAATGAAAGAATATACCAAAAAAGATTAAAATTTTATTTCATGTTAAAAATGGTTACATTAAGTTAACTATTCAATTCATCTGTATTATTTAAGCAACAGTTTAATATGTCTCAATTGATAATGCTTTAAATATTAATTTTAAAGTGTACTGGTCCAGATTTCCTAGATATAATAATGTTCTTTAAAGTGCTCTACATGGTTAAACAAAATATATATAATTGTATTTTTAAATTATTTTAAAAATAATATTGTGTATGATTTATAAATTATTAAGATAGTGCATTGGATTACCTAGTTTTTTTCAATCTATTATCTAGTTGTGTAATATATTACACAGAAATTAAAAGAGCATTTTTAAATTTTTTTTCAAATGCAGTGTGACAAAATAAATACTGTTGTTGTGATTCTGGTGTTCATTCAAAATACATTTTTCCATTCATTTCACTAGATGTAAGAAAATGAATTTTAGAATAAAAGATATTCAGTTTATATGATAAAATAAGCATCAATATACAGTAGAATGTCATTTATCTGAATCAATTGGTACCGGACATCCTTCGGATAAGCGATTGTTCGGATAACCGAATGCGATTCATGCAGTTTATGAAATCGGACACTATGCGAATATTGAAAATCATCACATGCGGGAAACGTGCTTGGTGCAAAAAGTCACAATTTTACCTTTAATGTGGAAAATAATCACTTATTTTTTGCTGTACCATTGTACGCATGATCAAGAACAACATCGTTTGCTTCCCTCAAGGTTTTCCTTTTCTTTGTGCCATATTCTGAGAAGTTTTGACGCAAAATTTAAAATGGGTTCTCGGCTTTTTTTATGTCATATATTGTTGATCTTCCAACATTATAAAACTGTGCTAGAGACTCTCTACTTTCTCCCTTCACTAGACAGTTCAATATTTCAAGCTTTGTCTCTATGTTCAAAACATTGCGCTTCCATTTTGAATTTGAAGCCATAGCAGTTCACAACTTAACAAAAAGGCACGTATACACCCCCTCACTTGGAAACAATCTGACCAAACATTTTCTGTGCAGATGTTTACCAAATCACACCACTGAAATTCCCCAAATATCCCTCATCTTAAGTTTTCCCGTCACTATTGGCCTCACGCAAAACAACTGTTGAGCATTGCACTGTTTGAAAACGTATCCGGACCTAAGTCCGAATATTTGACGCTCTGGATAATAAGCGTTCAGATAAACGACATTTATGTATAGCTTTCAACAAAGGTGGAACCTATCAGGTTTGTAGAGTAATGGACTAATAAGAGCGAGTTATAGCCTCATCCTCCCAAAAATCATTCTATAATGGAGCTAATGCAAGAAAAATCTTCATGCTGGTTTTTCATGGTAATCAGGAAAGAGGGATGAAAACTCTGGTATTATATTTGTCACTTGGATCAAAATTAAAACTTGATTTTTTTATGTGTAATTTAGAAGTCTTGGTCATTTTAAGTTAGCAGTGTTTGTGATGTATCTGCTAAAAAGATGGCTTTTTATCTAAATCTTCTTTAACTGTATCATGGATTTTGAAAACTTTTTAAATGAAGTTTCTTGGGAAATTTTCTTTTTCTTTCATTTTACTGTTATCACATTGTTTAAGTTCATCCATAAAATGTTTTGTGTTTACATTTTGTGTATATTATGCTGTGTAACGATGAAATACCTTTATAAACATGTACATTTGATTCATACGATTAGAAATGTCCGATAGCGGTCGATGGGTTCAGCACCTTACCTGGTTTCTTGTTGGGGACTTAACTAATCTCTCTTCATCTTACACAAACTGCACCACATTACCCATTTTCAGTGGATCCCATCTCATGTCAACCTTAATGCTATTGGCAGAAAACTAGCAAAGGACGGCTGTAATCTTCCAACTCCCTCCACTTCCACACTTACCTACCTGGAATTATATTAGCTGAAAAAATCTCATTAAGGGGAGTGGAGAGGGCTGCCTACCATCATTGGTATGGGGGCAAGTGTAACAAAGGATCCTAAAGGACACTCTCATGTCTTTCCAATAGTTGGTTCATGTGCCTCTTGTTCAGCATAAAGATCTTCTCAAGCTGTGCTAAGTTTCAGGATCACCAGGCTTCTCTTGAGTACATATTAAGTTGTATGGATCTCTCTAGTAAAGATATCTACCTAGATTACCTACTTGTGCGGGACTTGGTAAGATGCAACAGTCTAATGGATCTTGTCTGATTTCATCGTACTCCGGAACTTTAATATGAGCTCAGTTGTATGTTTCATTTCCATCCAATAAAAGAAATCTTGAAAGGAAAAACTTTGTGTACAGTCAGATATTTAGCAATGGAGGAAACATAATATGCTAAATGGACCTTATGTTTAGTTTCATGTGGTGTATAAATATATGAATTATGAATGACAGATCACTCATGTTGATTGATAATTTCTTTTTTTTTATTTATTATGTGGTACTGGATTTACATACTGGATGCCTTTCTCTAGAAAACTTTCTGGGGATGGCATACTTGTATTTGCTTATGACAATTATGTTTAGAAATTCTAATGTAGCTGGTTTAAGCGATTTTTTATTGAAGATATTCTGTTTTCTTCAAAATGTGCCTGCGAATAATTTAACATTCTGGTTATACAAGAATTTTATCCTAAATGTTGTTTAAATTACATTAATGAAACTGGTGAAACTGTTACGACTCATTTTTAAATGATTGGGAAAATATAGAAAATTATCTTATAAATTAAATAGTTTGTGTAACAAGTTTGGTTATTTTTATTTTACTATAGGGGGGGGGGGGTGGAGAAAGAAAAAATCCTTTTATTTTCAATATATAAAATAAGACTTTGAGATCTTTTGTCGTGTTTGAATGCATTAATGAAGCCTATTTGATAATGACCATTTCAGCTACAACAATTAGAATGAAGATAAAACTTAAAATTATTTACTTTGGAAAAGTTTTCAGTATAATTTTAAAATATGATTTTGCCTCAGACAAAAACACCTTTTAAGTAAAAAAATACATGCTTGAGAAAGCCTTTAGTAGGAGGTATAGCATGTTTGTACAAGCATATTTCTCACCACTTCATGCAGTAGATTACAAATTGAGTAATAAAAACATTCTTTATTTCAGAATGGAGGATTGTTGCAGACCCTGTTACGTGCTTCTTGAGAGACCCAGTGAAGAGGAAATTCACAAAATTATATCTGGAAAGCGAAAATTTGCTACAATGACAGAGGCCGATGACAAATCAGATCAACAACAGAAAAACATTTCACAGCATTTATTGCGCGATGCTTCACGTTTGAATTCTCTTAAATTTGCTAGATATAAACGTTCCAGGCAACACTATCTCTACAAAAAGTTGCATCGTTCCCCACCAGATATTGCAGATTTCAGTGAATATACTAGTGAGGAAACTGATATGTCTTCTGGAGAAGAATTTGTGGTAAATTCTTCTAGCACAATTTCCAAACCTCCTCGTAAGAAAAAAAAACTGCCTTATGAGGTTGATTATGAGTGGAATCCAAATTCTGATAGTAAGTCTAACCAAAATAATAAACATTCTCTGCCAAAATCTAAGAGAGGCCTAAAGTTTAATCCTAGAAGGAAGAGGATTGAAAGCAATTCTAGCTCTAGTGAGGATGATATTTTAAACTATTATTATGATTCTGATCATCGAACTAAAAGCGAATCTGATGGAGAACATTCCTCAAATATTCCCAATAGTGATATATACAATCCTGATAAAATAAAGGATGCTAATAAAATAGATAGTGATATTGCATCTACTTCTAAGAGAAAACCCCAGAAAGTTTTAAATGATAAAAGTGTTCCCAAATCATCTGATGATCCTCCTTCAGCTTTATTGGATAATGATGTACTATCTAAAATTATGCAAGAGATGGAAGATTACAATAAAAAGAACAAAATACAAATCAGTAAAATTAGTAAAAGTACTGAAAGTATTAAATCAGATAATTCTCTTACAGAACCATATTATGTACCAAATGTGAAAAAAAGGCAATCACGTGTGTTTAGAATTACTGATGAAGGTGTAACGCCTTCTTTGAGTTCAGTACAAACAATTTTGAAGAATATGGTGAATGCAGTTTGCTCTTCTGAAAAAGCAAGGCTAGCTAGTATTGTTGAGAGCAAAAAAAAGCATTGCAAATGGTGTGAAATTCCTTTATCTTCAAAGAATGTAAATGAGGAATTGTGCCCCAGTTGTAAAAATATTGGTAAAATAAGCTGTATTAATTCAGTAAATAAGAGTGTTAAAAAAGAAAAAGCACCCACTGTTAAAGTTAGATCTGGGAAAAGTAAGATCAAGAACAAGTTATTAAAAAATTTACCTAAGTATGATCAACAAAGATTAGTATACAGTGGTAAAGCTGATAAATTATCTGTTGGTAAGGGTTATAACCACTGTAAGAGCTTTATTACTCCAAAAGATCTAAGTGTTCCTACAGATATAGAATCTTCACTGAAAGATACTTTCATTTCAAATACAGAAAAATCTAAATTAAAGAAGAAAAAGAAAATTAAGAATGACATAGAGCAGAATTCTACTCCAAAAATAGTCAAGAAAGTTAACCTTCAAGAGCAAAAATTTAAAGATAGCTTAAAGCCTATAATGCCAATTTCTATTTCACGAATAGCAAACAAATCTGTTAAGAAAAACCAGAAATTATCTGCAACAAATATTGACAAAAATTTGTTTTTAATGACTTTTCCAGATCAAAACAAAGAGCTTGAAATCCCTCCAGAAAAGACTAATATTAAAGCTTTGTGTGATAAAAATGTTAATGAAGACTCTGCTATCAGTTCAACCACACAGATACAATTAGATTCATCTCAAAATAAAACTAAGCAATCTGTCAATAATGTACAATATGGCACATATTTATTGCCTCCTGTTCCTACTGTTGTTGTAGCTAATTATGCTGCTACTGATGCTAAAAGTGGAGATTATTATTTATCTAGTGTATATTATCAAAATGAAATGACTCGGACAAAAAATGTACCTCAAAGAAATGAAAATGGGATATCTGTCATAAAATCGGTTGGTCTTCCAAGCATGCCATCTATTGAGCAATTATCTAATTTGTCTCTTGTTTCAGATCTTTCACAAGTAAATTCATTGTCTGCTTCCAATGTGAACATTGCTATTTCCGAAAATGCAAATGTTTCAAATTTAATGAACCAACAAATGATGGCGCATGCAAATATTTCTTTACCTTATTCATCCCAGAATAACAACATCAGCAATATTTTAGGTCCATCTTTAAACATTTCTCCTGATGCATTCCAGAGATCTTTAATTGCATCAGAATCAAATATTTCATCTCTGCTTAATAACTCTGAACTTCAAATTCAACCTCTACCATCTAAACATTCAGATATTGCTTTCAATTCATTTGAAAACCAGGAATTAAATTTAGGTGCATCTTATGAAGAAAACTCTTCCCTTGGTACTCAAGATTACAGTAACAATTTTGATGATTCGAATAAAGGTTCTCTGTGTGAAGATTTAAACTTTGAAAATCTTCATAATATTTCAGATGAGCCTGCTTCTTTAACAGAACATTCTGAGAGTACTGAAAAATGGCATACTCCTGAAAATGGTGATAAAGACCTTCAACAAACAAAAGATCCCAATCAGAATTCCTCTGCAATTGGTATCAATTCGGAAGAAAATTTGTCTTATCAATCAGAAACTGAGGATATTTCTTCTGAAGCATTTTGGGAAAATTGTACTTGTGAGCTGGATGCTGTATCCATATTGGCTGTTGTAGATCTAGAGAGAAATCCAAAATGGGCTATTAATCGAAAAATTGAGTTTAATAAAAAGGAATATGAAAGACTTAAGAATGCTGAAACTCTAAATGATGAAGTGAAGTTAGGACTAAAACGTGTTGAATTAAATGAAAAAGCTTTTGAAATTGCACGCACATTATTGAATAGATATGGATCTTTTACTAAACTCTCGGATGCTATGTTGAGGAAAGCAAGGCTTCTTCAGATAAAAAAAGAATTAAATGCAGAACATGAAGAAAGGACTTCGTGTCAGTTTGCTCAAAAAGGTCAAATTCAGCCACTCCTAAACCAAGATGACCCAACTGGGATTAAAGATACTCAGACTACTGGATCGCAAAATCCTTGCGGTTTTGAGTCACAATCATCTGAATCAATTAATCATATTGAAAAGATTCAAACACAGATACAAGCTATACAAGAAAACCCACTGGTGGATGGAACAGCACATTTGGGAGTAGTGCATCATTTTCCAACACCTGGGATGTCAACAGCTTCTAATGTGGCAATGTCTATAACACCAAGAACTGAAATGATGAATGAATTCCGTGAAACTCCATCCCGTGGCAGTGGACCTAGAACACCTGCTAGACCCGAGAGTGCTATGTCCCAAAATGATGAAAGTATCTTGACTCCTCTGCAAGTTAAAAAAGAAAGGCTTGAGGCTTGTAATTCTGCCTCTCCATTATCTCAGAATACCTTTCCTCAAAATAATTCTCCTCTGTTATCTGTTTCCATACCTAATGCATCTCAATTAGCATCTCCTATGAATAATCCAGCCTATACTATGACACCAACTAATACCCAAGCTGTAAATACACTCAATAGTCAGAGGCTTCAAAGTATAGCACCTAATGTCTCTATCAATAACAGTAATCCTCAAATTCAAAACATGATGCAATTCCAGCAAATGCAAGGAGGCCCACCTAATGTGACTGTTCCTTTTCCAACTAATTCCAATTTTTCCAAAGTGTTGGTGAATATTGCTTCAAAAACACAACCACCACCATCAGCAGTTACACCAGCTATGACTCCAAATAATCCTAATGCAAATGTTGTTTTAAGAAATGCTCCATTTTACAATGTGCAGCAAGTATTTATACCTGGAACAAACAATGTATCTCCAAGATTTGTTCAGTCTTCAGCTGCAAATATAAACAACAATATGAATACTTTCAATCTGTACAAACAAGCTATGACTTCCGGTGGAACAATGCTTGTAAATAGCATTGGACAAAGTACTTATTCTATACCAACAAATGTAGCAACTCCAGTTTTGAACCATCAACAAGTTACTCAAGTTTGTAACTCCAACAATTATCAACAAACCATGCAGCACATACCAAGTCCCGTTAATCAATCCACTTCAAATGCAGCAGTTTTAATGCCGAGCAATAAGGTAAGAGATCCTGTTGTAGCTGTGTGAATAAAATTTGTGAATTACGATGTATTATATGTATATGAGATTTTATTTTTTTTACTAGAAAAATGCATTACCATATCACAGGTAAAAATGTTAACACATATAACATTAACATCCAAAATTGAATTCTTCTTTATTGTCATGGGTTTTCTGTTATTACTTTAAAACAAACATTATTTATGTATTGCAACTTTCACCATTTTTGCCAAATCAGAAAAACATTGCCAGGTATTGCAATATTTGGAATATCTGGGACTTTGCAGGTAAGTCCATAGTGAAAAACTGTTGTGCATGCTCAAACATAGTACCTAGTTATGTCATAAGTTTTGATACTAAACTGAGAGATCATCTACTGTGACTCAAACACAGAAGATGATTTTAAATTTCTTCAGAGATCATCTGCAATATTTTTCAAAGGACTCCAGTCCTTCATTGCATGTTGTTCTAAATTAGTCAAAGTTTTAATATCTTGCAGCAGATATTTCTGTGCATAAAAAAAAAAAGCCAATCAGAGTTTTTAAGGCGAACATTTAGACATCAGTAGTTTATTCATTTATCAAAAATTGAGAGATTTTCTTAGACCAACAGAGTTTCAGGCCATGCTAGAAATGGTGGTCCGTACTTGGTGTGAAAGTGAGATTACGTTGAAATCCTTGTCGAAAGAATATTCTTCTATACATGCAAAAAAAAAAAGTGTCACAAAGGAAACGAACTTTTAGACTAAAAAGTTGTGGAAGAATAATTGGCCATTTTCGTACAAAATAATTAGAGGTACCTTAAAACAAAAGCACTGTTATGATGGCACACTCACGACAGCTACAGATAAGTTCTGCTTACAAACGAGAAAATTTTTAACATTGGAGAATCATTCAGCCACCAGAATGACCCGTGAATATACAAGGAATGCCCAAGATAGTAAAGAAAAGAAAAAGTGCACTTACAGAGCTTGCCATCAAGCTTTTCTAATGGCTTGATGAGATATCAGGTTTGAAAACATTTCAGCGATTCCTTTTTCTGATAAAAGAGTAAAAACTGCAGTAAAGTTTACGAAGACTATTTAGAAATCAATAGCAAAGCCCCTGAAAGTAAACCTATGTAGTGGAAATTATTGTACTTTTCAAATGGATTCTGCCCTTGTTCATAAGGCAAAGATGACCTAGAGGTGTTTGAAAGAGAATATCTAGAACTTATAGAATATAAAGATTGACGTCCCAGCAAACCAGATTTAAACCTACTTAACTATAAGTGTTGAGTATTTGAGGCAAAGGTGTGACAATTAGAACACACAGTCCTTAAACATTCTTTAAGGAAAGCAATGATGGAAATTCCTTTGGAGGTACTGTGTGTTTCGATAGATGATTGGCCACAGAGTCTTAAAGCTCGTATGGAGTCAAAAGTGGATCAGTTTGAATAAAAGATGCATAATGTTAAATTTAAACTCAAATTAAAACTTTAAAAAGATTAAATTTATTTTAACTCTTTAATATTTGCAGCAAAAACTTGTAGCATGACTAGGTAATAATGATGATATTTGACCGCATTTTTTGAATTGGATATGTCTATTAATTTGGCAAAATTGGTTAGCAGTATAATATGTGAGCACCAAATAAACATTTTCAAATAAATATTTTCTATTGCTTTTTCTCAACTCTTTATTGGAGTTTGGACACTGCTTTTTGGCAGGTACTCTGGTAGTTTTGGCCACGGGTACACATTTTGAATGTATAAAAAAAACTCGTTCCAATCAGCCTTAAATATGGTCAGATGAAAGTGAAATGACAGTAAATTTAGGTAAAACTACCTTTCAACTCTTCTAACTCAGCACTAAAAATCATAACTTAGATACCAAGATAAAGCCACATTAAGAACAAACCCAGTGAGGACTTACATGATGATAACTGCAGCCAAATTGCTGATGCTGTCTATAAGACCTTTGGTCCTTTAAATAGACTTAAAAAATATTAAACTAATTAAAATATATATAATCTAAAAATTATTTTATGTGACTTGTAGGTGGTATAAGATTTACCCCAATTGCTGCTATGGAACTTCAAACTGGGATAGAATCTTTGTGTGACTGTAGATGGAGACAAAACCTTGCTGAAATTACATTGAGAAAAAAAAAAAAAACTTTCTGAGTCACTACTGGCTGGTAGAAATATTGAAAACACAAAGAACATACCTTTCTTGTCTAAAAGAACTCCATGATACTCTTGATTCTCCATCTTCAAATTGTTTTCCCCATCCAAACCCTTGATGTCCTATTAAAAATTTTAAACTTACAAGAAGTTATTTGGACCTTGTCTTTGATGTTAGTAAGGAGGCCGCGGTAGCCTTATAGTCTAGGTAACAGAGTTCGAGTCCCGTCCCACAGAAGACCTGCGCTGTGTAGGGGAGCGATGCTCGTTAAATCTATCGAGAGCTTTAACGTCCTCTCGTTGGTGTGGTAGTTAGGAGAAGGGGTGCCAGCTGAAGTGCGATCCTCGTCTCTTGACCATGGTTCAAAATTACAAGGTCCATTGCCAAAAGTACTTGTGTAGCTGAACAGTACAAAGTTAATATTAATTCACTCACTTAAAATTAGTGAAAAATTTTCTCTTAACTCTCTCTGAATTGAAATATACTTACATGGCTGTAATTCATGATCATTTCCTTAATGATTCTTGGCTCCATGTCTGTACTGGTGTTTTGGTTGAGGGGGCTATTAAAAATGCAAGAGCTAAGAGTTTTCTCTCTGAGTTTTTACATTTTCTTTTGCCATCGGAAAATATTTTGACAACTTTAATAGCTGCCATTTCTTTAACATGACAAGACAGAGCAGAGCAAAAAGGAACATATTGTTTTTTCTGTTGATTCCCAGGTGGTGATTAACATTAACAACTGGTTAACTGTATATAGCTACTGGTTAACCCAACAATTAAATGATTAGGCAACAATTGTGAAATTTGTGTAGTCTTAAAAATTTTTTGCTGCAATAATTTGCATATATATTGTGTTTTATATGAAATAAATGTGTGCATTTAATTATATTGTTATTAAAAGTATGTTTGTAAAAACTTTAGTGTGTCTTTAAATTTTAAAATTTTAATTTTGCATTATTTTAGTGTGTTTGATTTGTGTGTATTTTGTGTGAATGTGAGTGAAACTTTTATGTTGTTATAAATTTTTGTATTTTGAATTATATTGTTATTTATATTACTTTTAAATCAGGAGTGTTCATATTTGAAATGATTCGCAGGATTAAATGTATACGAGAGAGACTCAATGTACTTTTTCAAAATATGTCAATATAATTAATAAAATAACAACATAAAAGTTTCATTTTAACTCTTTAAAGTTGTGCAAATTTTAACTTAAGCATTACAAAAATATCTTTTTAAGTTAAAAAATTCAATACTTGAAATAGATAACTAATAGAATTGTAGACATTAAGATGATTTTTAATACAGTTTGCTTTTTCTTTTAGGCTTTTGCTATCAAAATTAAATAAAATACTTAACTAATATAAAGTATGAATCCTGCAAGATTTAATGCTATTATTGCACATTCTTGTTACAAGTTCACTTAATTGTATGTCTTTTTATGAAATATCGTGTTTTATCTTAATAAATCAAATGTATAATGCAATTACTTTGAATGTGTGTGTTAACTTTAAAAAATCAGCATTGTAAAAACATTTTGGAAAAAATTACAGTACAAATATACTTTTGGACATCTAAACAAACTGATCAAAATCTTTCTTTTGAAAAAAGGATTGAAGGGCTTAAATTAAATTATTTAATTCCTTTAGGAAACTTTTTGGCATTTATGAGCATATAAATTATAATCTTGTTAAATCTTGATAAATTCAAATTATTAGAGCACATTAATTTGATGCTGAATAATCAAAATGACGAGAAAAATTGTAATGAAATAGTTTTGTGCTGTTTAATCTCTCTCTCCAGTTATCTCTAAAATCTAGTAAATATAAGGAAATAAGTGATTTTTTTTATAGTTGAATTTTGAAAACATTCGTTATTCTTCAGTCAATAAGAAGCTGTTATTAATTATTAAAATATTGATTTTATATTATTTTGTAAAAATCAATGAAAATTGTTGAGTTTTTATTTTCCCCCATGTATAGTCTTCAAAATAGATTCATAAGGAGATTTTATAGAAATGACTAACCTTTTTAAAGCTACAAGAAAACTTAATGGATTCATTACACTCTTTTTATTTTATGAGTATGAAAAGAATTGGTAAAATGCAAAAATATTTTCCTTCTAATGAGATTTTATAGAAATGAACTAACCTTTTTAAAGCTACAAGAAAACTAAATGCATTCATTATACTCTTTTTATTTTATGAGTATGAAAAGAATTAGTAAAATGCAAAAATATTTTCCTTCGAAAAAAAGTGTGGATAATAGTGCTAGATTCAAATGTAATTCATTTATGAAAATGATCCCCCCCCCCCTTTTTGTAAGTACATAAAGATGTATTAGAGAAAATGGGAACTAGTTTTAAAAATTAAAGCAACTATAAAAATGTTTGAAAAAGTTTTTTTTAACACAAGACAAATAAAATTTCTCTCCTAGATAAAAAAAAAAATTAAAGAGAAAATAAAACAAACATGGGAAAAGAATGAATTGTTGAATCAAAGTAAAACTTTATGAAAAATATTAAATGATACATTTTCCTTTGGCTGGTATATTCCCTCTTTCTCTCTCTCTCTTTTTAAAATCAAATCATTAGGCACTCCTGGTTTAAACTGCAAGTAACATTTTTGTACTTCTTAAAACTTTCATTCATTGTTGATATAAATTTTTAAAAACTTAAATCACTGAACACTCAATTTTTTTTTGGGAAAAACGTTATTTGAAGAACGAGTGACAAATTTTTGTCTTCTCAATTTCCTCTTTAAGGTTTACTTCTTTGAAATACAGAGGCCCTGAGGACGCATCTGACGTGCCATCTGTCAATTTTTCTTTTGAGATACCATGTTCCAGCCTTCAAGTGAAAATGCATGTACTTTATAACTACCATAATGTAAACTTCTGTGTCTGCTGGACTGACTCAATACCCTCATCTGTGATATGACGTAACTTTTCTTTCTTACTGAACAGTGCATATATTTTCTCATTTCCTTTCCAATTGAATTATTCCTGCAATGCTAATTGCAGTATAATGTGCCATAAAGACTGTTAACTCCATCTAGTGTTCTGAAGAGCATTGTAAGTCTGATTGATATTTTATGAATAAAAAGATGTTGTGTAACTCCTAATATATATACTAGACCATAAATAAAAATTAATATTACAAATCATAAAAACTTATTAATGGGGATTGCATTAATTATATTTGAGTAGGCAAAAGCAGCTTTTAAAAAAGAAATGTAAATATAGTAATACATTCATTTATATATCTGTACAAAGTAATACTTACGCTAGACAATATGTTGTGTTTACTAATTAATTCAATCGGCAATTATATCTCAAATATTTGCTATTCAAAATTTTTGTAATGTGATGTGCAATATAAGTATATTAATTGTACTTGAAAGGAACATATTTTTGAAAATACATCAATATATATATATTTTTTTAAATTGGAGCATAAATAGATTTTACTCAAGTTGATCATCTTAATAGTTGGTTTTACTTTTTCTCAACAACTTCATTTTTAATGAGAAGACAAATGCTTCAATGGTTTTTAAAACTTGAAAGTTTATTAGATTGCAGTTTTTAATCCTTAAAAATTTCTTGTTCAATTTTCAAAATAATTTTCATTTTTGTTTCAAATAGTCAGTAATAATTTTATATTTATGTAATAAGAAAATATTTTGAGAGAATGCCTTTTTAAATCTGTTATAATATTTTATTTACTAATATAAACTTTTTCAAGTTTTTGCTGTTAACACTCCCCCCCCCCCTCTTTTTCAGAATGTTTATGCTATGATTATTTTAAACTAATAAAATGGAATTATTATACTTATAATTTTGTACTGTCATAATTAATATTGGATAAAATGTGTTGAGCATGCAGACTATTCACAATGTTTGAATTCTAAATTTATATACATATATAAATGTTGAATTCTAAATTTATATATATATATATAAATGTGGGCTCTTTCCCTTTCCTGGTAAAAGTTTCTAAGTGTAAATGTGATATAGAATTTTTTTCCCAAGAGATTGCAATACTGAATGAGACAATATAGTTAATATTGAACTGAGATTTTTAAAAAAAAAAATCTTTTTGCATATTAAGTGAGGGGGTTTTTAAATGATCTTTCTGTCAAGCAAAAATTGCGTGTATACATATGAATTGCAAATTTTGTTAAGTGCTTTCTTTCTTTAATTCTAAACTTAATTAATGGGACAAAAGGAAAATATTTTTGAAATATAAACAGAAGAATTGTAAGCATTCAATTTTAATTTAGAAATTCAAAACTGTAAAATTTCATTTATTATTCTATTTCATACCTTTAAAGACTTAATTAGTCTAAAATCTATCAACATCAGCAGCTCTTCTTGCTTACATTTTTCTTGCATAAATTTGTAACAATGCAAGATTATGCCCGAAATATTTAAATGTTGTATTGGTCCGATTCAGACTTAAGTACATTTAGGTATTAGGATAAAATATTTACAAAGTTCTTACTACCCTTAATTTGCATAGCCAGAAAAGATTTTATTTGTTATTAAAATGAGTGGTGTATATATGTGATAGTTTTAATAATGATTTTTTTAAATCAGATTAAATTCTACCCCAGTAACTAAGGGTAAATATTGATTATCCAAAACACTTTTGCAGAAGATTAGAAATGTCTATTAGTTATAATTGCTCTTATTCTTGATATTTTGCAATTTTATTATTTTTAAATTATTCTGACATTTTGTACATTGAGTAAACCTGTTCACTGTTTATAGCCTGAAGATTCTACACTTCAAATGTCTTGTGCCGTTTGTAAAAAAGCAGCTACACTTCGTTGCAAGCAGTGTGCCAAGGTTGCATATTGCAACACAACCTGTGCTGTAAGTATAATGCAGCAGTTTATTGTATTATCCTGTAACCAGTTGAGGCTTTGTTTCACTATTACTCTTATTGGGGTTATTGTAAATGTGTTATTTAAAATTAATTGTTTTTCAAAAAAAAAATATGTTGATGTGGGAAATGCATTTTTAGATTCCTTAACTGTATTGGCTAGAAGATACCATAAGAATGAAGGAAATAATATTTCTAGTATTCTAACAACTATATAACCTCTCTCATTGCATATCACTGGATAAACTAGAATTAAAATTGCATATTATATAAAGAAACTCGCACATACTTGTTTGCTGTCACAGTATCTACAGAAGTTTTTTTTTTTTCTAACAAGGCTGCATATTGGTATTCAAAAGTTATATATGTAGGAAAAATAATTTTGGCAATGAGAATTTTACAAAGAGAATGAAGGACATAAAAAGCTTGGTATTCTTAATTATAGGTTTCTGTTAAAAAACCACAATTTTCCACCCTTATATGTGGGGTTAAAAAAATTCTATAAATTATTCTATGAAAGCAATTTCCTAACAATTCTGTGAAAAGTTAAATTAAATTTATGACTTCTAAGGTTTCACTTAATAATCTGATTATAGTTCTGGATTTGTTATCATTTAGGGATGTTATTTGTATATGTAACTTTAAAAAATAATATCCTTGTAGCACATGACTGCTATGACACACTGATGTATCGCAATGCCACTTTGTGTGTTAGTTGACTGTAATAAGCTATTTGCTTTATTTTTAGACTGCTGCAAATGGAAATAACATTTTCACTATTATTGCGAATGTATTAAGCTTACAGAAAACAAATATTGTATCTTTTGAATATATATGGTTTTTTCCCTCAAATCTTCCATTGGAGTTATTACTTTTAATATTTAAAAAGTTCTCATTATGTTTGTTCTAAATTCTGTTCTTCCCATTTTTTAAAAAGTCTGTAATTTTGGTTTGTTTAATGGTTTTTACAACATTGTGTTAAATTAAGGGATACCTACTAATATATATTATTTACAATAAAACTTGTTCACTAATTAGTTTTACTGCATAGCTATGCTTTACATATTAAAGTCTTAGTGCTAATTGCATTTTGTATTTGCAATACAAGTACAATCAAAGGTAATGTACGAGTTGTGCTCAATATTTAACTATTTTTTACAATACCAGTTTTCATGAACTGATAGAGCAATGATAAGGTCCTTTTTCTCCTAGAAATCTTTTTTTTTATAAAATTATTTTTGCCCTAATTTTTTCAAAGTTAAGCAACATGATATTTGTTGTTAAATTGCTGTAGCTGAAAAAGTAATTTCAGATACATACATTTCCTGAAAGGTACTACAGTAAACCTTCAGTAATGACAAATATTTTAAAAGAATGTTTGAGGTGGAGTTATTTATGACTTTTTTTAAAATGTAAGATCACTCTTGAAATTGAATGATTTATGTGGGATAGTTACGATTTCCTGGTGTTGTTAAGTGAAAGTGACTTCTAGCTTTTTAGTTAAAATATTTGGAAAATGTAAGCTTTTTAATGTCCACTTATAATAACTTCACAATCCCCAGTACTGCTGCTCTATTCAGAATTGACTGAATTTATAATTCAACATATATTTCTTTCAAATTCACTGTGTTAATTTTTCTCTAATAATAAATCTCCTGGATAGAGCAATATCTTCCATCACTTCAAAGTTGCAGCGGTAGCCTAGTGGTCAAGGTAACAGACTTGTGACCGGTGTGTGTCATGAGTTCAAGCCTAGTACAGCTGAAGACCTGACATACAGAGGGGTTGATGCTCGTTAAGTATGTCAAGGCTCAAATGTCCTCCTGTTGGTGTGGTGCAGAAGTAAGGAGAAGGGTGCCAGCTTAGGTGTCGTCCTCATCACTTGACCATTGTTCAAAAGGACAAGGTCTGTCACCAAAAACCCTCGATTAGCTGAATAGTGCAATGTTAAAATTCACTAACTCCAGCACTGCCAATAAATTTAGGAAGTTCTAATATGCTTCCAATTCTATTCTCTAGGAAAAATATCTTTATTCTCTACATAAACTGATGGTAGTCCTCCCCCATATCTTTATTCTCTACATAAACTGATGGTAGTCCTCCCCCCATTCGTGCATTTCACATTGATGTATTTAGTTTTGATTCACAAAGATTAGATTTGAACACAATGCTTAATTCAAAATTACTTCTAAACTTTCATAACACCAGTTTCAATCATGTCTAAACTCTTTATTTTATTGATTTTCTGATGTGTAAGTATTATTTTTATCTAATTGCTAGAATGTAAAAGTTGTAAGTTGATAATGGAAACATAGTTTCTATGGTGGGATGTCTTAAATAATCAGAGTGATCTTGAATATTGTTTAAAGACATTATTTTGTGAAGTCCTGAATTTTTAGTTAATAGTTTTATATAAATAATCTTGCTGAAGAGATTTAACTGTTTGAAAAAAATCGCATGTACTCTGCTTTTGGTTCTACACATATATGTGAACTAATCTTTTCTCAATAAAATATTTCAAGTTCGTAAAGAAGTCATTCAATGACTGAATGTTCAGAATTATATCAAATTCTGAACATTCAGAACTGCAATATGGAGTAGAGTGATGCAGAGACAAGATTCGCATATGCAATTAAATTTTTTTTTATTTACAATTGTGGTCACTTCTGGAAATTCTTATGTTGATTAAATTTGTATGCTTTTTAGAAAATGTTACATTTCACACAATTGTTGGCGAGCTTGGCTTTAGCTGGGAGCGCCAATATGCCAAAGGGGTTAATGTAAAAGCCTCGCCAGAGGCAGTCCACTTATTGTCGTGTAGGAAAGAGGGTCGCTTTTTTCGTCAACAGCGGGGTAAACACCCCCCATAATAAACCTTGGATTGAAATCGCAGCTATTTGTCGTTCTTGAACTTTTCGCTTCGTATACCTCTCTCGCCACATTTTTGGCCACGCCGAAGCCGGAAAAAGGCTAGTATTTAAATAATTTAAAACTACTAGTTAGATATGTCTTCGATTAAAACTTTAAATCGTAAAAGGGGCAACACACATACTTGCCCAATTAACAAAACTATCGTCGAAACCACTAGATAATCTCGGAATTTGAACTCCGCACAGTGTTGGACTCTTTACATGACATAAAAGAAAAGTTTGAAGACATCAAACAAGCCTATTTTGAAATTGACGATGATGAGTTCAAGGATGTTGAACCCATACTTAACAAAATAGATGAAGACATTCAAGATTTCCAGGTTGGTGGAAAATTACTACTTTATAAATGTACTGAAGCTAATAAATTTAAAGATAATAATAGTTCAGAGCATGCTAATAATGTTTGGCTTCCGGAAATTCCACTACCACAGTCGATGGACAATTTAAGCAATTGGAGTTCATTTAAAAATCAGTTTCATAATTTGATTGAAAATAATCCCAAGTTATCGGACTCTCAAAAATTGTTTTATTTGAATGCTTCACTTAAAGGTGCTGCAAAGCAAGTGCAGTCACCGAATGATACATATGATTCTTTGCTTAAAGCTCTAACCCTTTGCTACGAAAATACTAAACTCATAGTGGATAGTCGCATACAAAACATAATAAATTATAAACCATTATTGAAAGAAAACCCTGCCGAACTTCGTCTATTAATAGATACCTTGCAAACGAATATTCGCTCTTTAGAGGCATTAAAATTTGAACGTAATAACTTAGTTGATATTTTGTTGATACATCTAATTTATGCAAAATTAGACAAAGAAACTCATAGACAATTTTAGTTAACTGTTGACTCGCATGATGTGCCTACTTGGAAAAAGGAAAAAAGGTATCAAATTTTAGAAAACTTAAATCGTGTGTTTTGACTCCAAACCCAAATTAAACGTTACACATAATAACGGAAGAAATAAATTTCCATCCTACAAGTCAAAAAACTTTTTAACAAAATCTGCCTCTCAATATTGTATGATTTGTGAAAAAAATCATTTTTTGTATAAATGTCAAGTGTTCTTAAAAATGAAAGTATCTGAACGTTTTGATTTGTGTAAATCAAAAAACCCGTGCCTGAATTGTTTGAATCCAGCACATAAAACTGATTAATTGTACATCAAAATCGAAATGCTCATTTTGTAATCGCAAACATCATTCCTTATTGCATCGAAATAAAATACAACCCATAACGGAAAAGAGAAATCAATCGTCTCTTGTAAATCATTCTGCATTCGTAGATGTTGCTTCCCCCGAATGACGCGTTTCGCAATGAGTAAAAGTATGACTCTGAACAGCGGGGAAACGATTGAGAATTTCGTTACCCAGTCAAAACAAACTCACATTCTCCTTAGTACTGCATTTGTTTATCTTAGAGATGATTGTGGTGAATATAAAAAGTGTAAAGCAATATTAGACTCGGCATCGCAAGCGTCATTTATCACAAATAATTGCGCAACCTTCTTGGGATTAAAGAGAAGTAAAATTAATATCCCAGTTGGAAGATTAAATGGTGCTCACAGTAACTGTTGGTCAACAAGTTAACACAGTGCTATCAAGCAAAAATAACGAGTTCGTGACAGATATTGAATTCTTAGTAGTTCCTAAAATTACAGATTTAACGCCATCTCAGCAAATAGATATCATTAATTTACAATTGCCTAAGGGAAATTACATTAGTAGATCCTCAGTTTTTTGAACCTTCAAAAATTGATATTTTGCTCGGTGCAAAGACATTCTTTGAAATTTTAAAAGAGAATCAAATTGGAATAAGTAAAGAAATATTGCTCCAAAACACATATTTTGGATATTTAGTTACTGGTAGTGTGCAAAGTAGTTCTAATAAAATTATTTGTCATTTATCTGTTGAAGACACTTGCTTAGATGACACTTTAAGATCGTTCTGGGAAATTGAAGCTTTGCCAGAAAAAACACTTGTCGATGACGAATTGAAATATTGCAGGGAACATTTTGATGCTATGCACACTAGAGATAGTAATGGTTGATATATCGTCCAGATTCCCGTAATAAAAGACAAAGTTCAACTCGGTTCATCTAAAGATCTTGCTGTTAAAAGACTTAATAGCACTTTAATTCAATTAAATAAAAGCCTAGATATTAAAAAATTGTACAGCAGTTTTTTAGATGAATATAAAAACCTAGGTCATATGGAGGAAGTTAGGGAGATATTCTTCCAAATCCTCATTACTGCATTCCTCATCAAGCTGTACTAAGACCTGACAAAAGTACAACGAAATTACTAGTATTTAAAATGCGTCCTCCAAAACTTCGAATGGCATATCATTGAATGATACTTTACTGAAAGGCGGAACTGTTCAAAATGATCTGTGGTGTGCACTTCTTAGATTTCGTAAGCACATAATTGCATTTTCAGCTGATGTGAAAAAGATGTACAGACAAGGGAAAATTCATCCTTTGTAACAAGATTTGTTAAGAATTGTTTGGAAAACTTCTATTAATTCTCCTATGAAAATTTTTCGTTTAACAACAGTGACTTATGGTACTACCTGTGCTCCATTCCTGGCCACTCAAACCCTTCTTCAGTTGTCAGAAGATGAAAAACAAAATTTTCCTTTAGCATCACCTATCGTCAAAAATGGTTTTTATGTCGATGATGTTCTTAGCGGTGCACCAGATTTGGAAACAGCCATTGATATTCAGCAACAGTTAATAGGAGTGATGAATGCTGGTGGAATGCACCGATACAAGTGGTGTTCTAATAGTCGTCACCTCCTTTCGAAAGTATCGACCGATGATCAAGAATATGGAGTGGGAAATGATAATCGTACATCAGTGAAAGCATTAGGATTGTCCTGGAATCCTAACAGGAACAGTTTTCTTCATAGTGATGTTGACTTTACAAACTGTTCAAACACTGATCCTGTTTATATGAAAGAACTAAAGGCTATTATGAACACTTTTGTCCAATCAACAGTGATTGACTTTTTTGATGACTTGTATAAACTTTCTAATAACTATATAAAATTAATTAGAATTTTAAGTTTTTTGTTTAGGTTTCTGCAAAAGTTTCAAAAAAAGAATGTAGCAGACATCTTTTTAACGATTATAGAACTAAACCATGCTTGTGATGTTTTAGTACGACAGGCTCAAACTCAGGAATTCAACGCGGAACTGAAGGCATTAAAATTGGGTAACAATATACCACCGCAAAGTAAGTTAAAATCTCTAAACCCTTTTTTAGATGAAAATCAGATTTTGCGAGTTGGAGGTAGAAAAATTAATTAAATTAAGTGAAAATGCTAAACATCCTATAATATTACCAAAAGGTCATAAACTTACCCTTTTAATATTAGGTTACTTTCATAAAAAATTCTTGCATGTAGGACCAAATACTCTACTTCATCTCGTAAGACAGCAATTTTGGCCGATTAATGGCAGAAATCAGTGTAGACAAATTGTGCGTAATTGTGTAATTTGTTTAAAAAACAAGCCAATTTTAACAAGTCAAATCATGGGTAACTTGCCTAAAGAAAGAGTAACGGAAACATTTCCTTTTTACCATACTGGTATAGATTTTTGTGGACCCTTTTTTGTTAAATTTAAAAATCAACGTAAAGGGATTTTGAATAAAGTTTATGTAACTGTATTTGTATGTCTCGCAACTCGTGCAATTCACTTAGAAATTGTGACTGAGTTAAATTCAGACGCTCTCATCGCTACTTTAAAACGTTTTTTCTCTCATCGTGGAAAATGTGCAAGTGTAATTCCTGATAATGCCCCAAATTTTGTAAAAGCATCTAAAGACAGAAAATTGCATAATCTTGTAATGCAACCAGATGAGAAAGTGTCTAGTTTTTTATCCACTGAAGGGAGTACATTGGAAATTTATACCTCCCAATTTTGGAGGAATTTGGGAAGCTGGAGTCAAGTCTTTTAAATTTCAGGCAAAAAGAATTATTGGTAAATTAGCCTTGACCCTAGAAGAATTTCTTACAATAACAGTTCAAATAGAGGGAATTCTTAATTCAAAACCTCTTATTCCCCTTTCAGCTGAAGTTGAAAACTTTGAAGTTCTTACTCCTGGTCACTTTCTCATCGGGCGTGCAATTAATGATATTGTTGAACCAGATTTATGTTCTGTAAAAATAAATAAACTCGATAAATATAGGAGAATTAGTAAAATTGTTCAAAATATTTGGAAATCATGGAAAAAAGATTTTCTGAATAATCTGCTAGCTCATAATAAATGACAATTTGAGCAATCTAATGTAAAAATTAATTTTTACTTTGGTTATTGATTGTATTTCGACTCTTACTATTCCTTTTGATTATGAATTGTATTTCAAATCTTACTATTGCTTTTGATTGTTGATTGTATTTTAATGATGACTTGCTTTTGATTGTTGATTGTATTTTAATGATGACTATTTCTTTTGATTTCGATTGTATTTTTAATTCTTATTATACTTTATATTGTTGATTATATTTTGTTCTTATTGTGTATGTTGTGTGATACCCTCTGTACAAATTTTATGTAAATGTATCATTGTTTTGAAATGTATATTTCAAGGCCCGGCGGGATGTTGGCGAGCTTGGCTTAGCTGGGAGCGCCAATATGCCAAAGGGGTTAATGTAAAAGCCTCGCCAGAGGCAGTCCACTTATTGTCGTGTAGGAGAGAGGGTCGCTTTTTTCGTCAACAGCGGGATAAACGTCCCCCATAATAAACCTTGGATTGAAATCACAGCTATTTGTCGTTCTTGGACTTTTCGCTTCGTACACCTCTCTCGCCACAACAATGTTAAGTCACATATTATATAATATCATTTTAAAAAGAATTTTTTTAATACTGAATTCAATACAAAAAAAAAAATCACATATTTACAATTCAAAAGGAGTTAAGTAGTAATAACTATCAATATGCATTAAATACTGATGATTGTGGCCTTTATTTTTTATTACAGCTTCACATTGATGTTTCATGGAACTGACAACAATTTTAAGCTCTTTCTTCATTATTGCATAATGCCAGAATACAATTATAGCTTCAATTTGTTCCCATTGTAGAGTTATCTATATAAGCCAGTAACATCCTCCATACTAAAGTGATGATTTTGGTATAGTGGTTAAGTTGCTCGGTTTCGGATTCTGTCCTCTGGATGAGCCCTCCACTTCATTGGTGACCCGGACGTTATTTGAACACACAACCTTCTGAACCGTTGTGGCGCCATCTATCTGTAAAAAACAATAACCAATAACTCGTCAAAAATTCACTTGACGCAGCTAACAAAATCGTCTAACTCACTTGATGCGACTCCTCCAATTAATTGCAAGAACTGACTGCTTGCATTACAAACTATATCGTTCATTCTCCTAACCACCAACTCACTTGTAGGGGAGTGTGTAGCAGTATCATCTATATAAACCAGTAACAACCTTCGTTCCAAAGGGATCATTTTGGTATAGGGGTTAAGTTACTTGGTTTCAGATCCAAAGGTCCCAGGTTCTGGCCTCCGGATAAGCGCGCCACTTCACCTTCATCCGGGCAAGACAGAGCCACACGTTTTCAGTGGGATTGAGGACAGGACTGTTTCCTGGCCAGGAAAACAATATTTTGTCTAGAAGCAATAACATTAAATAAAAAAGTAGATTGGACACCTAGAAAAAGATGTGATAAAGTGGTCTTTCCCATGTTAAAATTGCAAGATAGGTGGTGGTACAGTGACTACATCTCGAGTCTTAAGAGTTTTGTTTAAGATGCCAGGAGACAAATTTAATAAAAAAACAATTGGGAAAAGGCCAGAAAAATGATGCATCACATCTGTTGATGACAGAAGGACAAAATTATACGTCTCTAAGGAAGAAATCACATCAATGGCCATCAGAAGTTATCTGAATGATACTGAAGATATGTCATTCGGTTGTGATGGGCAAAAATATGTAAGACATAGAATAGGAGAACTACATCCTGACTGTATCCTGGTGACTTTGAAAACCCCATTCAGTGTTTTATGGTTTGGTCATACATATCAGCAGTTGGTAGTGGTCGCCTTCATGTCATTGATGGGACACTAAATGCCAGAAAATACATTGACATTATTCTAAAAGTCAAACTTCTACTTTCTGTCAGAGAATTTTTTCCCAACAATGCTTCATTTGTTTTTCAGCTCCTTACCACACAGTAAAATTATCGAAAGAGTGGTTTCGTACAAAGAGCATTGAATTATTGTCCTAGCCAGGAAATAGACCTGTCCTCAATCCTATTGGAAACTTGTGACACTATTTAAAAACTCATATCCAAATCAGGTACCCATGAAATAAAAAGGAGCTCATTGAGGATATAATTGTTTCCTGTAGCATCATGTAATAGCGAAGGAAGAGCTTAAAACTATCGTCAACTCAGTGAAACATTGAGATGTGAAGCTGGAATAAAAAGTAAAGACTACCCTACTAAGTACTGATAACCCATTGCTATCATCAATGTCTAATGTATAGCGGTAGTTATTGCAGCTTAACTTTTTTTTTACATTGCAAGTATTTAAATTTTGTTTTATGTATTGAATTCATTATTATTTATTTAATGATGTATATGACTTAGCATTGTGTGAAATGAAACATTTTCTATAAACATACTAATTTAAGAAACAAAATAATTTTCAAAAGTGTCCACAATTTCGGCCGCCACTATATATTGAAGGAATAGTTATATTTTATGTTAATAAAAATATAAATCTGTATTCTTGACCTCTATTGCATGCATTGCTGTGTTTCAAATATTTCTTACGGTTTGGTATCCTGAATCATGTTTGTAGATTGGTTTGGCACCCCACACCTTACAAGGTTGTCGATCCCTGTTTTATATCATACGTAGAAAAAGATTTTGTTTCATAATTTTCATAGAAATTTTTGCATAGAATGATATGATAAGTTTGAATGCATTTAAGTTAGAATTTGACATTTTGTTATGTAATTTTTTTTCCAGAAGAATTATTGGCACTCGAGGCACAAAATGGAATGCAAGTTAATGTCTGGATAGTAACACTGAACACTTTTATATCAGTGCCAAGTATAATTATCCAGTTATTTTATTTATATCCAGATGCATGTATTCTCATGATCAATTTTCATAGAGCTTGATATTTATTGAAATTAAGTATTTCTGTTGTCATTGAATTTCACCGAGATTCCTGTATCATTTCAAAGTCATGAATATTTTTTTTAATTGTATATGGGAAGAAGTGAATGCATTTCTTTGTGAATTAATTTCACTGAATGGGGAGCTAGGAAATAGTTATTTTTTCCTTTAAATCCATTTATTTGAAATTTTAAAACTTTTTTTATAATTTATTAGTAGCTCTCAAAATTTAACAAATTTTTTTGTCCCTCTTTTTATAAAAAAAAAAAATCCCAAAGTGAATATTCAGGTTAAATTGTTTATTAAAATTGCAATTGAGCTCAGATTGCAAAAGTAAAAAAGATTTATATTAACATTTGAATTGTCTGCCTCTTTTTTTGCAAGGATTTTCATTTAATTTTTAATGAATTGTATGTTTAAAAAATGTATATTGCTTTGCATTTTGTTTCAGAATTGGAGATTTTTCTTCATATAATTGTTTCATTATAATATTTTCTTATTTTTATCATTTAAAACAGGACATTTCAGTACTGTGAATCTTGTTTTATTTTTGTTTCTCTGTGTGTTGATGAAAACTCATAAAAGTCTTTCATGTTGATACTATCTTAGGTTATGAATATGTTCTTTATTTTGCTTGCAGATGTATTAAGTACCCTGTGATTGTCAAAAGTTGCTTGAAATAACACTTTTCACTGGGGATGTATACAGTCTATTTTTATCCTAGAAAGTACACACAATGGTCTCATTGTGTATTCCTAAAATGAAAATAATTAGAATAATAGAAGCACCCTATTTAATGTCTCTTGGGTTTGCTTCTTTCAGTTACTCCCAAGTATCACTCTGAATACCCGAGATACATGTACTGCATTTAAATACCACTGCAATAAATAAGGAGAAGTATGAATAGTAGTAATTAAAAAAAAATTTGAATTATTTATGAAGCATTGTAAAATTTGGAGAGGATAATTAGGCATTTAGACTGTCTTCATGTAATGTTACAAAATAATACTCAAATTAAAAACAAATTTTTAGATTAAAAAAAATCTGTGTTAATATTTTGTATTGACCTCACTAGTACATACAAATCATACACTATATGCTGTTATCTGCCCGTTTTTTCACATGTAAAATATGTTCCGTATTTAATTAGATTTTTGTAACTAAGCATATTAAAAAAAGGCTGCATGTTTACAAAATGTTCTAAATTTTCAAAACACTAAATGATAAATGGATATAGCTACTTAACTTATATATGTTATAAATGACAAATTTATTTTAATAAATAACATTTTTCAACGGTTCCAAACCATACTCTTAACAAGTGATAAAAGACCCCATGCATTGAATTTTTATTTGCTTGGTTGTCAAAGTGTTCATAGAGATTTGGGAAGAATTTTTAAAAAAATTATAATCACAAGGTATTAATATATTTCGACTTAAATAAAGTTGTGTACAGTTTTTTCCCATGTTGCAATAAAGAATTTTTTCTCTTTTGTATTCAGCTTATACAGATTGAAATAATACATTTCTCTTAATAATGGAGCTACTGTCTTCCTTACCCTATTTAAACTATCTAAAGAGCTAATTGTTCTCTGTACTGTTTTGACAATTTGAACTACATATCTGCAGTTTTGAAACTATCCACTGCCCAAAAAAGGAGAAAATGCTTATCTGAGTCGATAAATAACAATTCATTATTATTTTTTTTATGCTGTCATTTATGTATGAGTTTTTTCTCTTTGCAGGATATGAGTTTTTGTAATACTTGTTTTAAAAGGGATAAATTTTTTCTTAATATTTGTTATTATCTAGGTCTATTTTTTAAAATACACATGCTGCATGTTGATAAGTGTTATGTGCAATATCATTTTGGTCTGATGTTATTAAATTATTTTAAAAATACTTTTTTGTGTGTATAGAATTATGGTAATTGGAATGCTATACCATTGTCTTCCTTCTCCTTTTCTTTTTTTTGGGCATATGTTGCTTCAGTGATTTTTTTAATAATAAAAGTACTCTAATGAACTTGTGAGAGAGTTGCTCTTGTAATAGATCACTCATTTTAAAATATTTGTGTATTTCCACATTATCTCAGTGATTACATTGCCATTTTAATTTGATTATTCATATTATGTACAATGTTTCATATTGGCCAAGTTATTGAAGTATAGTTCAATACTCATTTTTAAAACTATTATTCATGTCATTGACTAATTTTAGAGTTTCTGTACAAGTTTTAATACTATTTTTTAAAAAAAGTAAATCAGTAAAAATAGAATGCAGTAATTTATTTAAAAAATCCTTTTTTTTAAAAAAATATTTAGTGTAATAAACTGAAAGATCATTTTCTTTGGAACTTACTGAATTTACTTAATTCATGTTTTTGGAAATTAAATTATCATCAAATAACAGACATATTCCTCTCTTCCAACTTACAATAGCTGTTGCTCCAAATTTGTCATCTAATATAGTGATTATCTTCTATCCTATGACAAGGGTTTCTGTCACGACAACACCTCACTACTCTGATTTACTGTAGTTCCTGATTCTGTAGCTTAGTGAATATTCATGGTTGCAAGCAAGTGGTTGACTTTGTTTTACTTAAGTCACAAGTGTCGATCCCATTAATCCTGCTATCATATTTTTTCTAAATAGCTCGGCTGATGTATATTAAATTATTCAGTACTCCTTCTCTTTTTGTAATACTGAATGTTGAAAGTGGAATGCTGACTTGGGTATTGTTCTCATCACATGTCCATGGTTGTAAATTACAAATTGCAATGCCAAAAGTCTTCATGTTGCTGCACATTGTGAAATACATAAACCATAAGTCAATTTGATCTAGCAACCTGTAGCAGATAATCCTGATGGATTTTCTCCTTTATTGAGACCTTTATCAACATGGTAATCCCCCATTACTGTTATTCTGCAACAAAAGCCCCAAATTTGAAGATAACTCTCTTTTGTTATTAAATTGTTAATTCTTTAAATGCTCAGTAAATATTGTATGTACAGTTGCATTACTATTAAGTTTGATTTTCGAAGAAAAAGATTAATCTACCAATTGCTTGTGGATACTGACTATTCCTCAGAATAAAGCCAAATTCTTTTGGTGTCAGCTTCTAACATATTTAAAAGGCATTTGACAGAATTGGGTTTCAAGGTTTGGTACTAGGAACTAATTGGAGAGAAAGAATCTCCCCCCTAATATTAATTCTTCCAATTTACAAAATAGAAACTTTTAAATATAACTTAACGAAACTGTCTCCATGTGAGAAATATAGAAATTATTTCGTATGACTCTTCCATGTATTATTTTATTCACATCTCTTATTTCATTTAGCATTACACTCAAACATATTTACCCTTTTACAAAGGTAATCACAGAATTGACAATACTCCAAGCTAAATTGTTTGTGAGAAATTGTAATGACATTAAGTCATTGGATTTTTAAATGAGTTTCAGAATACATATTTAAAATTAATTTGTTAGTTACTCAAGAGTTATTTTATTTCTCTTTTTTTATTAGACTTTTTTGTGTGTAAATTATTGCATTCTAATTTTCGTTCTTATTATATCATGGCTTCTTCTCAAAAATCAATCAGTGATAAATTATAGTTTTAAGATATTTTGAAAACTTTTTTTTAATTCAGTGCATTTTATTATATGATAGCTATACAACGAATGTGTTTCATGTGTGATCACAATTACTTACAGATAAATCTATATATGGGAACTTTCCAAAAGATTTTCAATTTTGTGACAATCATTTGTAGTTGAAGCCATTATCCTTCTCAATAAACATTGTTACTGCTGTATTATAGTTAACTTAAAATTGGCATCCAATTCTCAAAGGTACAACTGTATTAAACTAAATTTAGTAAAAAATGTCCTCTTGGAACATTCCTCGAGACAGATTGTTGATTTTTTAAAATTTTATTATTTACATGTGTTATCTTCTGACCTATTTTATTTCTTTGTTCACTCAATACTCATTAAAAATGCTGTGCCAATGTCGGTTTTTCTTTTTATGATATTGGTAATGATCTTTTAAATTGTTTTTATGTAAATGCCATGTATATTTTACTTTATGTGCATTAGAGTTATAATTTTTTAATAAGGAAACATTTTGTTTGAAAAAAATTAAAATTTTGTTTTCTCCCAAAAAAGAGGCAGGAAAGATATTTTCAAAAAAAAATTGTGAACAATGCAATTTAGTCTTGTCTGAATAAAAATAGTACTTTGAAATTTGTATTTTAGCTGTCCACAAAGAGCATATTAACGTCAACTTAACTTTAAAATAGTTTTTTTTATTTTTAAATATGATGGTGTGTGGTCATAATGTGTAAGAACAACTAGTTGTGAGATGTGTTAATACATTTTTGTGTATGAATATTTATATATATTTCTGAAAATAAATAAAAAGAATTATATTTTAGTTATTATTTACAAATTGTAGTAACTGAATTCATCAGTGTTTCATGAAAATGCTGGAAAAGTTTTTGTGTGTGTGTGTGTGTGTGTGTGCATATATTTGCTATCATATTTTTGCAATGCATTTGCATCATATTTTATTTATATGATTTATTTGATTTAAGATTTGGTAAATAAAAAAAGATTTTTTAAAAAATAAAATACTTTTGTAAACAAAAGCATTTAAGCAATGCCTCTAAGTTATATTTAATTGTCTTTTCAAAATGGTTTTTCTAATGTAAATTTCGTTAATCCACATGAAAAGGTTAAAGATTTTTGCAACTTGGTTTTGAGATTATTCTTGTTGCAGTTAATGCAACATGGGAAATTAAAATATTTTTTAAGTCAACTGGTATGATTTGTAGATGGTAGGGATCTCTGTTCTTGTAAACTGTTTAAATTATATATATTTATCTAGTTATAAAATTTAGCCAAATCAAGAATTTGTACCATTCATTCTATGAAAAATGGGTTACATATTAAGACTGATATTTCAACAAGTTTTAAATTTTTTTTAGTGCATCAGAGAATAAGTGTTATCAAATTATGTAGAGATTTTATTTAGTTTTTATACTAACCAAGAATATATTTCAATACTTTTGCTTTGTAAATAAATTCATTTACATATTTTGCCTTGTAAGTTATATTTACATTATAAGCTAAAAAGTTTTACGTTATTTGAGTCTTGAATAAAAAAAGGTTATGTAAATAAGTTTTTAAAATCCTCAATCTTATTTTAGATATTTTTATTTGTTAAGCTATGAAATGCTTTTTGTTTAATATAATGCTCCTCTTATTTCTTATTTACACTGCAAACAGTTATAAGGCTGTGAAAGTTACCAAATATGTGTCATGTAATGTATGTGTAATCATGTTCGTTTTTACCAACATGTGTTCGGTAAACATTTTTTAAGTGTTATGTACAGTAAGTGTTTTGTGTTGTATGTGTTATTTGTTTCATGGTACTGCTCAGAAATACTTTGAACAGAGGAGTTCATGTTGTTGTATATATATTTATATAGTTGATGTTAAATTTGTGATACATTTTTTAAAAACCGTAGAATAAAAATTATTGTCACTAGAAATATTTGTATTGTTTGATTTCCATTAAAACACAATTAATACAGGCAAAACTGGGAATAAAAAAAATCCCCGAGAAGTTTGATTTACAGTATTTAATCTTGTAATGGCTACTCTTATTTTATTAACTGCATTCTGGAGTTTCATGTGAAATTGAAAAAAAATACTGTTAGACTAAAATAGTTAAAAGTTCAATATTAGCTGTAATAAAAATGAATTGTGTATAAACTAACACTATTTAAGTGAACTGTCTGACACACATAAATTCAGTTATGTTTAAAAAGTTAAAAGATGTTTCATATATTCTCTCAAATTTCCATAACAAATATATTAAAGAATTAAAAGAAATATATCATTTATTTTACAATGAGAGTCATGTATAGTGCCTATAGACCATCAAAATGCTACTACCATCAAATCTTCCTGCTTAGTCTTAATAGGATCTTTCTATATCTTTTTTCTTAATAGGATTTTTTTTAGTCTGAGATCAATGTTTATCCGTATTATGAAGTATAGAAATCATGATAAAATATTAAATAATAATGTATAGTAAAATCTAAAATGTACTTCCTTTTGTTAACTGGAGGGGGGGGGGAGCTTAGATTTGTAGAAACTTTTTGAATACCTAAACTTGGTAAGAGTTGTAGTTAGGGTTTGCTCAAGATTTTTGGCATTCCAACTTCTCTTGATTAAAATTTTGACTGTATCCTCATAATAAACATGCGATTATATCCAACATACTGTCTAAGTATTAGCCAGTTTCTTCATCCAAATGGAAAGGACACCTCACAGGAAATCAGTTTTTAAATGTGGTTCACTGAATATTTTTACATTAGAGCTTAATTTTAGCATGATAAAGCTTCCACACAATGCGATTGTTGCATACCTTGAGAATACTAATGTGGGATATTGCTTTATGGTACAGCAATTTAATATAAATTCTGGATTTCAAATTCGAAAAAGAATCATTTTGATCTTTCTTTTAATTACATGACTTTATTTTTTTTATGAAATGTGCATAAAGTTAAACTTAATATAAAAAACTAAAAAAATCCATAATTTAAGTTTAACAAGTAAAATTAAAAAGCTTGTTCTTCCAACGAACATATAACGGTTTATATTTAAAAATCTGAGCATGATTCACCAATACAACTGCAGATACTTACATATTATCGAACAATGGCCAACTCTATAAATAACTCGCCAAGTTAGCAACCCCCGATTTCCTATGCGTCGTACGCGTTGAATTGGCAAACATGTGCTTCGTTTCATATGATGTCGCTTATAGGTTGCGATAATACCTAAGTGCCCAACTGCACTTAAAAAAATAAGCCATTCGACATTGTCAACAAATGCCGTGTTATCATATTTATGGGATAAGTTTTGTGTAGGAGTAATATAATTACTTGTTCTTCGTGAACTTAATTTAGATCTGTATAATGTAAAATAATTTAGTATGGGAATGTCTGACCGTCTTAGTACCTCAAAGTTGGGACAAGCTGAGTAAAGGTGGTCGAAGTGGTTTCCACTGCAGAGATTCGAAACCTCCAACCTAAAAGTAAACTAAGGAATTTAAATTCTTTTTATGCGATAGTGATGGAGTATTGAGATTAGGCGGACGCTTGGTTAATTCGGGTTTATCTTATATTAGTGAATACCCAGCGTTACAAAACAAACTTTTTTTAATGGGCTGTATATTGGCAACTCAGCCTTAGTAGACACGGCAAGTCCCCAAATCTAAGAGCACCATCCAGTGGTGGCTTTCGCTACTAAAACTTGACGCTCGAATTTCTATCTAACCCATGACCCCCCCCCCCTTGGGCTTACGAAGTGGGAGTGCTAATTCTGAGCCACTGAGCTAAGAAATCAAATAATTATGTATTTCCAAAAGAAAAATTTTCATATGCATTCTTCCCATATCCACTGTTCAAAAGAAAACTTTGTGGCCGCGGTAGCCTAGTGGTCAAGGTAACGGACACGTGGCTAGCGTGTCATGTGTTCGAACCCAGTACCACTCAAGACCCGCCGTGTAGGGGAGCGATGCACGTGAAATATGTCGACAGCTCAAACGTCCTCCCGTTGGTGTGGTGTGGTAGTTAAGAGAGGGGGTGCCAGCTGAAGTGTCATCCTCGTCACTTGACCATGGTTCAAAATTACGTGGTCCGTCGCCAAAAGCCCTCGTGCACAGCTGAACAGGGCGACGTTAATATTCACTCACTTAAAAGAAAACTTTTAGCCACATTGAATGGCTGTTCTTTGTGCATAAAAAATCAAGTGTGTAGAAATTTGTTTTGAAACCAGTTGTGACATCTCAACTAATAAAAACAGTGGCGTAACGCAGAATATTAGGGCCCATTATTAGGTTAGGTTTAGAATATTAGGTTGGTTCATTAATTAGTTTCAGTCAATTGATTTTAAAAAATTATAATCAAATTATCGTATAGTCACCCAAAACAATCGTGTACAGAAAATTCCAGCTCAAATGAGCGCTTTAAAATGTGAGAAAAAAAACATTTTAAAGTTTTGACACAAGTCGCCAAAAGGGTCGCTACGTCGCTGAAATCGATGCCAACGTGTTTGTATCTGTAATTCTTTGAATTAGTTTTGATCAATTTTTATTAATTATAATTAAATCACCGTATTGTGATCCAAAATAATAGTGTGTATAAAATTCCAGCTCATATGAGCGCTTTAAAATGTGAGACAAAAACATTTTAAAGTTTTGACACAAGTCACCGAAAGGGTCGCTGAAATCGATGCCAACGTGTCTGTATCTGTAATTCTTTGAATAATTAGTTTTAATTAATTTTATTAATTATAATTAAATCACTGTATTGTCATCCAAAATAATAGCGTGTATAAAATTCCAGCTCAAATGAGCGCTTTAAAATGTGAGAAAAAAAAAAACATTATAAAGTTTTGACACAAGTCGCCAAAAGGGTCGCTACGTCGCTGAAATCGATGCCAACGTGTCTGTATCTGTAATTCTTTGAATTAGTTTTAATCAATTTTTATTAATTATAATTAAATCACCGTATTGTCATCCAAAATAATAGTGTGTATAAAATTCCAGCTCAAATGAGCGCTTTAAAATGTGAGAAAAAAAACATTTTAAAGTTTTGACACAAGTCGCCAAAAGGGTCGCTGAAATCGATGCCAACGTGTCTGTATCTGTAATTCTTTGAATAATTAGTTTTAATCAATTTTTATTAATTATAATTAAATCACCGTATTGTCATCCAAAATAATAGTGTGTATAAAATTTCAGCTCAATTGTGCGTTTTAAAATCTGTTTTATTAACGATTGAAAATTTGAACAAGATATAGATAGGGAGATTGTGAACTAACATAGGAATTGAAAAATATGTATTCATAAGTTCAAAAATCTTCAAAAAGAACCTCTTTAATAAAATATCAGACTCTTAAAACTGATGGATTCAGAACTTAAACAATTATTTTATTAAAAAAAAGAAAATTTGTAAAAATTGATTATCTTAAGTATACATCAAAATCGCAAGTTTTTTCCATAATTTGTGACCATGGTATCCGAATGGTCATGGTCGCGAACTCGTCGCCACTGAAAACCTGCCGTGTTGAGTAGTTGATGCACGTTAAATCTATCGAGGCTGTGACGTATGTGCGTCCCCCTTTCAGACATCTGGGACTTGCTTCCCACGGCCGGATCAGTTTTTAGAAGAATTGATGACCACACGTGCAAAGACACCTGCAGTTGCTAATATACTGCGACGGACATGTCTTAATTAGCCTCTGCAACCTTTGACCCGAGGGGAAGCATTTCGCCACCACCGGATGTGGGGTGTGAAAGGGGACGCGCCGAGAACGGAATCGCAGAGACCGCAAAGGGTCGTGAGAGAAGAGGGTTTGGAATATATGGCTTTCCTCAGAACCAGCCTAGAGGCATCTAGGCTTCTTCTTCAGTAATCAGGTGTTCCTATGAGAGGGAGTAAAGAAAGTGAAGAGGGGAGAGAAGAGGGTTGACAGCGGAAACTGGCAGTGAACGGACACCAACAAACACCTCACAAAGTTATTTTGGAACTCTAAAATCATCTCATAGTGCAAAATTGTATATTAATGTAAATAATAGCTGTGACTTAATTAAACTAAATTATTATGTTTCAAACACGCTACCATTATTGAATCAAACGTCACAAGGCTCAAAGTCCACACGTTGGAGTAATATGGAAAGCTTGGAGAGGGGTGCCAGCTCAGGTGTTATCCTCCTCCCTTGAACATGGTTCAAAATAACGAGGCCCGTCATCAATAGCCCTCGCATTGCTTCAGAATGCGAGGAAAATCAATTTAAGATAAAAGAATATCTTTAGGGATTCAATAAATATGCCAGATGTGATGTTCGACATAACTTCTACAAGAAAAATTTGATACAAAACATGCTCACCCCCTTCTAAAATACAGGACATTCTTCCCTTACGATATCTGAGCGTTGAGGAGCCAGAATTCGCAGAGTAGTTTAAAGGGTAATCAGAGTCCCTCTCTTCTAAATTCCACGCCACATCGTCACCCTACCTCGACAGATTTAACGTGCACCAGCTTCTCTACACGATGAGTCTTCAATGGCTCCAGTTTTCGAACCCACGACTCGACCACGAGTTCGTGATCATGATCACTCGGCTGCAGCGGTCATGTTTTCTCCGTTGCAATGTTTCTTTTGGAATGAGTGTTTTTTACGTCCCACAAAAAGCAACACGAGGGCTATTGGCGACGGACCTCAAGATTTTGAGCCACGGTCAATGAACGAGGATGACACCTGAACTGGCACCCTGCTGACGTGCCAGTATGTTTCTTTTAAAACAAGGTTTTATTTTGTGTGACCCATCTTACACATACATTAAAAAACCACATTTCCAGTGGCGTAACGTACACCCGCGGGGGGGGGGCAGGACCCAAAGCCTAACTATTGCCAAGTACCTACCCTTTGTAAAATCCAACTTGGGGGCCCAAATGTTCTCCGTTACGCCACTGCACATTTCTTTTTCTCTCTCTCAAGAAAATCAAAATAAAAAAAAATCGTTTGACGTTATTAATTTATATATATTATCGGAGCTTAAAAAATGGCACATAATTTTTTGTCTGTACTTATATGGAAAAATGTTGTACACAATCTTTAATAAAGTATGGAATTCTAAAACTTTTATCTTATTTCTTCCACAGAAGTAAAGAGTGAATTTTTGTATGCGAGTATTATTTTGCATTTTTTCTTCAGTCATTTTATTTTAATATTTTTAAGTAATTTCTTAAGTGATCTTAATCGGTTACAGAATTCATACAGGAATGCTCACAGCTGCAAAGCAAACTTTCATAAATACGATATAAATTATATCAACATAATTCTCTTTTATCAATCTTTCAACCGGTAATAAAGAATGGAATAATATTGACTTCTTTTTTTTCAGACTACAGATAATGAGAAGCAAAAAAGCGGTAATTTTACTATAAAATAGACGTTAAACATATGAATTAAAAATAACTGGATAATAAATTCGGAATGATTCATCCCAGACGAAACAATAAATTAATTTGAACAACAATATAATGAAGAAGTATACTCTGAGCTGTCAATTATAATAAAAAATGATCCTTAAGCTGTTGACTGATGTTTGGCGCATGCTCAGTACTCATCTTACTAGAAGTGCTTTGGTTAGCGGGACGATTCACAATACTCGTTTTGTGTTATCCGCGGTGTAGGGTAAGTATTCCAAAATGAGTTTCGGATCGTTCTCGTCGTTAGTTGTTTTGTATTGGAGCATTACTTTAATATGTGGGGAAGGAACTGGTGAGTTTAAATTTGCTTTTATTTCTTCAACACTTCAAGAACATAGTTTCTTTTATTTATCAAATATATGATCCATTATAAAAGTTTTAAAATTAACGAAATTTTAGTGAATTCGCCTACTTAAATAGAAGAAATATTCGAATAAAAAAAAAGAAATTATTTTTTGAATCTTTTGTGTATACAATATTTATATCAATTTAACACTAGCAATAAAACTGGAACAGAATTTGGATTTTTAGTTTGTAAGATTTCGTTATAGGTTTGTTAATACTTATAATTTGAATAATTAAATGAAGTAAAGAAAAATACAAATGAAATTTATATGCAATTACTAATCGAATTTTCAGTGTTTCATGTATGGCTCTTCGGACAAATTTGGTGAATTCAAAACTGACGCGTTTATGCTTAGTTTGTAATGCTTTGAATATAAATTATAAATAAACAATATATATATATATATATTGTATTTTTTGCACTTTCATTTCAAATGTTTTTTTTGTCAGATTTTCTTATTTTTCAATGGAGTCCACAGATCCACTTAACTGTTAAACGAACTTAGCGAAAATAAAACGGTACAATTTTTTTATTTTTGAGTTACGTATCATATATAAATTCTTTATTTTCTTAGTGTGATATTGCAAGAAATTTGATGTTTGATCTGTGTTTTTTAAAGGCAAATAATGCATTTTAAAATATATTTCTTTAAAACAAAACAAAAATCGCGAAGAAAACTACTATTGGAAGTTTTCTCGAATTTTGTGTACATGTTTAATTTTTTTGAAAGATTTAATAACCGAGTTGTGTGTCGAATGAATAATTTTATACTTAACTTTTTTTGCTTCACAATGGTTATGTTTTGAAAATCGTCTCTTTTGCTAAATCGTTTCCTAGTGCCGTTTTTTTTAATTTTATTTATTTCGCTTTCTGAATAATTGTGGGAAAAACTTTAAATTTATGGAAAAGAAAAATAAGCACTTGATTATATTATTATGAGTTAAATAATCTTTTTCATCAATTCTTTTCTAGATTATTCTGTATGAATCTTGAATATTCTATGTTAAGAATGTTCTGTTCTTGAATTTCTATATGAATTTAATAAGAATATTGAATGCATTGCTTCTTAAGTACTAGCTTCTTATAATGGTCGCAGAATAAGTAACTTGAAAACAACATGGGAAGAAAATGTAATTGATAAAATGCCTTCCAATTGTAATAATAAAACTTAAAGTTTTCCGTACCGCGAAAGAAAAAGTAGTTGGAATATTTTATTCTTAAGTTGGCTAGAAAATTAAATGTCAGTGTTTCAGATATTCTCCGTTATTTTCAGTATGAAGCTGAATCGTGTAGTTGAATTTTGGAAATATATGTTGCCTGATATAGGCTTTGCTTATCTTCAAACGAATTTCCATTTCTGAAACACCTGAAACTGAATACTTCATTTAATGATGCTGAGAACCCGAAATATTTCCATAAATTATACACCTGTTTAAATCAATTGAATGTGAAATTTATATTTATATCTAAGTAATCGATATTGTTAACGGTCGCTTTTAACATCGATCGTGTTGCCAGTATCATAGATATAGTTTTTTTAAAAATATTTAAAAACTACTAAGCAAAACTTTTACAATATCTCTACTTAAAAGAGAAAGTAGTTTCGACGATATTTGTGTATAATTTTTTTTAATGAGTATTACATTTTTGACCATCATTTCTAGTACTTATGTTAAAACATTTTTGAGGTTTGAATATAGAAATCATCGTAATGAATTGTTATTAGCCTCTCAAGGAGAAATGTTTTGGTTATGTACAAACGTGCCACTTACTATCAGAATAAAGTATTTCAAACATCTATTTGTGTATAAGTGATATTTTCTTTCAAATCATTTTGTTAGTGAAAAACATAAATATCACCCTGTTACGCTTTCCTGTCACACAGTTGAAAGTCTGCTTCTTTTTGTGGATAGGATAACCACGTTTCAGTGCGCACTTGCACCCTTAAAATACTGCGAAGTCTTGTCTTTGATCATCGCCCCAGCAACCTTTGACACCTATTCCGCCCACGGTCTGGATATAACTCGAGGATAAAGAGGCCGACTGCTACCATTCCGAGACCCTGGAGGGCGCAGAGAAGTCTGTTGGAAAACTTCGAACAGGACGGAGAGACCCTCGTTTTCTTCATATTTTAATTTCTGTGGAAGGGTACGGAGGTGTGAAAATACTGCGCAAAAAATACAGTGTCTTAACGGTTCCCAAAGCCTGACTGACGCCAAGTACGGCTTGGGATCCAGAACCTGACATTGCAGGGGGCCCCTAATATTCTCAGTTACTCCACTGAAAAAGGGGCTATTATTCAGGGGCGTAGCTACCGTCGTATCAATGATATGGGGCCTCCAATCTACAGGGATCCCAACTTGATTAATTACACACAGTACCATTAACAAGCCTTTCATTTCTAGAAAAGGGCCCCGAAGTAGTTTCCATACGGTGCCCACTCAGAACTAGATGCGACAGTGCTATTATTTCAGTAATCTTCTCTTGTGCGTTTTTGATCATTATGATAAATAATCCACCGGCTTTCGAAATGTAAACAATTATTAGAGGAGTTGATTCTATCTTTTGCATTACCTATTTTTTTTTATTTTTAAACATTTATAAACCCCATGCACCACACAATGTATAACACGGGGGCATACAACACAGACAGAAGCAATACCTATTTGAAACGATTCATCATATCTTAAGCGAATGTTAATTTTCCAACACCAATGAGCCATTATTGATCTCTCTAGATCATAACTACTCCTTTTGCACCATACTCCACTGTACGAACGACATTTATGTTCTGAAAGCATTATATTAGAACAAATTCTAATCGGTGAAAAGGACGCGCATAGATATATTCATTGGCGTTGTTCATTACCTTTTGTTTGACCTGGATACGAGTGATTTTCTTCTGAAATCCTGCCAATTAAGAGAATTCTCCGTCGAATTGTTCTCCCATTGAACACTTGTTATTGTCTCAGTAGCTTATCCTATCAATTAAGATTTGACCTCATTTATCGAGCTTTTCGATCATCCAAAATCCTTAGTCGTCGGTTGGATGCTATTTTAGTCCACACCTTCATTTATCGTTAACATGGCGAATTATTATTTTCATTCTATATGGGTGGACAATTAGCAGTGTGCTGACCACTTTCGTCCCGTCAGGACAGTCAGAAAACCTGATTTACAGAAAATATTATATTTTTTGGATCAACGTTCGTTTGTAAACTAAAGTTTTTTTCGCATGCAGATCAACAAGAGTAAATGTAGATGTAAATTGGCTGACATTAACCTGCAATCTGACATAAACAAGCAGTGTCTTGATTTAAAGAAAAAAAATATAGAACAGTGCGATAGGGTACATTTGTCTCAATTAACTTAATTCTAAAATTAAATGGGCTTGAAGATACAGATCAGGGCTGGCGAACCTTTATGGATCAACGTGTCATTTTTTTCCTAAAAATGTGTTTAATGAGGAATAGACTTGTCATCAAATAATTTTGACTTGTGATATTGTTGGGGAAATAATAAAACTAAACTCTTATTTACTGCGAAAACATACCTTTTGCACTGTATAGTTGTAAACAGGCGGATTAAGGTAGGTGGAGGCCCCTGGCGGTAAAAGGTTTGGGGCTTAAGAGTCAAAAAACTAAAATAGTGAAAAGTCATTTATTTTAAATTCTCAAAATAAAATGTAGTGATATAATAAAAATCACCGGCTAAAGAAAAATCTTAACTGTATATATAAAAAAAAATATTAAAAACCTTACTTAAGAGCTTACAGTTTTTTGCTATACAGTTTGATTTCTCTTTGACAAATTCATCAATTATTTTTACCATATCTAATTTTGTCCAAAACATTTTATTCCGTATTTCATATGGCCATGTTGTTCAATTTGTCTCTTCTCCCATAGTACTTCTTAAATTATTTTTGACACGTTTTAAAACTTAAAAAGATCATTCACCAAATACATTCGATATCGGTATTGTTAAAAATATTTTCGAAAGTTTTTCTACATTAGGATTTCTCTTGCATGCCGATAAATTTCTATCAGGGGTTTCATTGTAACTTTGTTTTCTTTTCATTTTTTGTTCCAAGGGGGCGTGGTTGGTTTGTCGCTGGCCTTTGCACTCATCAAGCTTGGGGCCCCTGGCGGCCGCTAGGTCCGACACCCGCTTAATCCGCCACTGGTTGTAAATGTTTTAGTAATACGTGTAATTCAAAGTAAAGTAACACTAGTGTGACTTCCGTTGTTGCAGATTGGATGACATATAACTTATATTACGATTGTAAGATGTACTTTCTTTAGAATCCATGCTGAATTGGAGTCATCAGTCAAGCGGATTATTTTTACTGCGGTTCACTTTTTTTTAGACAAGAGGGTTTGTGATTTGTTTCAAAATATCGTTTTACAGAATATGTTCTGCATATCACTATTCCAGAACATATAAGAACGCACACAGTTCTTTGTAGCATTTACTAATAATGCCCTGTTTCTCGGTCCACCCAAGTTGAAATTCTCTGTTACACTTACTATCGTGCCCTTTTTGTTCTTTTGCTGAACTAGCCATGTTAAATAACAGTTAGATATCGTAAATATAACATAGATAAACTTTAAAATACAATAGTATCAATGGAATTGACTATGCTATGCTTTGATAAACTATACATCATAAGCAATCGGCGTAACTAAGACAAGTAACAAACGAGTGTGCTCCCCGCCACTGATCCCTCGCGTTTGTTCGTAATACTTCATAGTGAACTTTGAAATAAAATGCAAACTATTCTGATCACTGGCGTGCCAAAAATATTGTCTCGTGCCATGAATGGCACGTGTGCCACTAGTTAGCCATCCCTGATTTAGATATGAAATAAGCATACCATAAATTGTCACTATTTTATTTAATCTATATTTATTGATTTTTATGGTACTATTTGCGATTTTTTCGAGATGCACTGTCAACTTATGAATGCAATCACTTTAAAAAGGTGCGTCCGGCATCCTTTGCTTTTACAATGTGGCCTTCGTGCCAACACTCTTGCTCACCCCTGCCATATTGGCCGCGGTAGCCAAGTGGTCAAGGTATCGGATCATGGCTAGCGTGTCTTGAGTTCGAGCCTAGTACCACTGAAGAACCGCCTTGTAGGGATGAGATGCGCGTTAAATCTGTCGAGAGCTCAAATGTCCTCCCGTTGGTGTGGAGTGATAGGAGAGGGTGGTGCCAGCTAAGGTGTCGTCCGCGTCACTTGACCATGGTTCAAAATGACGCGGTCCGTCGCCAAAAGCCCTCGTGTAGCTGAACAGTGCGACGTTAATATTCACTCACTCACGCCATATTGGACGCAGTACGGGCAAAATTGGCTCTCGCCATAAAAACCATACCATTACGCACTCGCTGCCATATTGGCTAGAAGTTCAACACAGAAATGAGCTGCTAGCACAATTTGTTGTTCGTTGTCATAGGTGTGGGCTGCTTAAGTCGACGTTTGGATCCTATTTCTAACAGTTTTTTTTATGTAAAAGTTTTTATTTTTCCTGAATGCAAGCTATCAAATTCCGAAAACGTCCACATTAATTTCCTTTTTTAGAACCATTTAAACTAGACTAGTAACGATGCATATTGCTTAACCTACACCTCAAGATAACATAACTAGACGTGTAACGTTTCGTTCATGTTAAAGTAATGATATGGCACCGCGTTCTACAAAAGCACATCCTGTACGTAAAGTTTGCAGTGTTCACGTATATTGCGGAGATGTAATTTGGTTTTTATCTTCTATGAAGTACTGTTTTAATTTTCCAAAACTTAACGGCGCTATGCATTAATTCGTAAAAAAACCTTTTAATCTCGTTATTTTGATAGATGTACGTCAGGAGCATAGCTAAGGCCGTATCAATGATACGCGGCCCCCAAGCTACAGAGGCCCAAGATGTGAAACTACAGTACCACTAACAGGGCTTTCTTTTCTAAAAAAGGGCCCACTAGGAGTTTTGATGCTGGTTCCACTCAGAACTAGCAACGCCGGTGATGTACGGTGACTTTAGAGACAGATAGTAAAAAGAAAATAAAAAGCACACAAGAAAAGTGTTATACCCTAGGACATCTCATATTAAACATATAAAGATTAATATTTAAAAAACTGTTTTATATTGCATTAGTTTCAGCAATTTGATACGAAAGAGAAAAGTAAGTTAATTCACAGTATTGAAAAAAATTTGCCGGAAGATTCAATCCGACTTGCCTTGACCTGTACAAGTCAATATCTTAAATTGAGAAGAAAATTGAATCTTGCAGATACACCGGAAGTCGATATCAAGGAAGAGACGGAATACAACTGCTTGCATTCCTGAAAGCAAGAATGAGCCGACACTTGTTGATTCATAATTCTCCTGTTATTTTATTTCCGGGTGCATTCTTCGTCTCGTTTTCATTCACAACAACATTTCTGATGTGTCTCTTCGTGTAGCCATTCAGTATTCGTGAACGTATCTTGTGGAAATTCTACTTTTCTTCTTAAGCCCTTATTAGTACATCGATCACAATGCATAAAAAAGGCATGCAAAATAGAAAAAGAAAAAACAATTCATTGGGAAATATTTTCCCACCATTGCTTAAAATATTCTTACGGATATGAAAATTCGAAAATAAATCATTAAAATAAATCTATCAATATTTTCAGAAATCGCCAGCAACATGTAACTCTGGTAATTCTTTCATTATTATTATTATTTTGCTATAAGGAGAAATTTAAATAGTGTTGGTTTTGGTTGAAGAAGCAAGGAAAACTTCCGTAGGTAGACAGAGCCGCGGTAGCCAAGTCGTCATGGTCACCGATTCGTGATCGGAGTGTTATAAGTTCGAGCCCTAGAGCCATTGAAAACCTGCCGTGTAGAGAGATTATGCACTTGTGGCGGTGGTATCTACATAAGCCAGTAACAGCCTCCGGACTGAAGTGATCATTTTGGTTCAGCGGTAAGTTACGTGCTTACGGAATGAAATGTACAGAGATCGAATCTCCTTCACACTTTAAATATGCCGAGAATTAAAGGCCTCACGTTCACTTAGTGTGGAAGTTCGGAGAGAGGGGAGTGACAGCGTAGGGGTCGTCCTAATCACTTGACTATGGTTCAAAATTATGAGAAGCGTTGCCAATAGATCTCGTGTTTCTTTAAGGTGCGACTTTAGTAAACACTGATTCTCAACTCGATCGATGCGTAGCCATGTTCACAATTGACAGTCCGATGAAATTTATTTTCTCAGCCGGATGAGAAAATGTAGCCACGGTCATGTTCATGAATTCAAGACCAGCGTTGTCCTGATGCCACTGAAAACCCGCCGTCTAGAGAGTCTAATGTATGCTAAATCTGCCGAGGCTCATAAGTCCTCTCACGTTGGCGTGGTCTTGAAATCTGTAGAGAGGGATGCCAACTCAAGTGTTGTCCTCGTCACCTGACTGAGGCTCAGAATGACGACGTCTCACGCTAATAGCCCGCGTGAACCTTCGAAGTGCGATGTTAGAGAAAGGACTGATTTGATTCTTCCTAATTTTTCTGGGCTTTAAACAAGTATAAATTACATTCACAATGAATGGATAAACTAGTTTTAATTTAAATATTGAGATTTTTAGTGATATTTGAAAGGAAAGACAGACAAATTTGGATTTTTGCATTGCCTCGCATCAGACAAAAAATTAACAGTGTAAATGAGCATGTTTTTATATTTCTGTCAGATTTTAAATTTAGACATTTTGCCCCTTCTCTTATGATTATGAGATTATCACAATAAGTAAATTTTATAAAACTGCCACTGTCTTATTTTAAAGAAAAGAGGCCATGCTGTATCCTCCGCTCCCATTTGTGACTTGCGAGCGAAAACAAGTTGCCCACCCCTGGCCAAAATGATGGTGCAATGATAGATGGCAGGCCTAAACCTCGACACGGACATGACATGAGAATGCAGACTTGCCAATCAACCGAGTATTTCGAAGAATATGACCTTGAATAACATTTGCTGATAAAAATTATCCGGATCATAATCTTATTGTGGCCAAGTTGAAATGGAGACGAGACCCTGGGCATGGGTCTAGTTGGCCTATGCTTTAAAAAGTCCCTAACCCAGTGCTTCTCAAACTTTCAAGATTTGCGACCAAATTTTCAACCATAACTTTTATCGCGCCCCCTTTCCCTCCTCTGTACAAAACATCAATATATTTCATTCAATAATATGCTTTGACGCTAAAGCTACAATACGACTTGAATTATTAACTGTATAAATTATCTAAAGTATTAAATTTTGGACATAATTTTTTACATGACAAGCCCATGGATTCACTGGTAATTGTTAAACTGTTCTTAACTTACTATTGTTAAATTTATTATCAAATACACATATTGTACAGTACTGATACATTTACAGTTACTCCCAAAATTGAGGGTACACCTACTTTTAAAACGGGAATCAATGTTTAGAATGAAAAAATCATATTAAATGAGGGAAATAATTAAAACCTTTAAGCATAGATGTGCGTTTATTAGATCATAATTCATTATTTTGAATGATAAAACAAAATATTTGATAGTTTAAACATATTTATAATAACTTATAAAGAAAATTTACATAAATTAATAGCCACAAAATTGAGAGTACATGCATTTATTTTCTTGCATAAATCATGAATAATAGAAAGTTAATATTTAGTAGCATAACCTTTTGCTGATATAACAGCTTCCAATCGCCGAGGCATCGATTCCACAAGATGTCTAGTGGTCTCGGGAGCAATATTCAGCCATTCTTCTTGCAATACCGATTTCAATTGTTCCTTGCTTGTAATTTGATGTTTTTGCACAGCTCTCTCAAGGGGGATCCACAGATTCTCGATAACATTTAAGTCGGGAGACTGTGGAGGTGTATTAAGTTGATTCCGACAATCAAAAAGCAGCCATTCTTTTACAACAAACGCAGTGTGCTTGGGGTCATTGTCTTGTTGGAATATGAAATTCGACTCCAGTCCCAATTTATCAGCACTTTCTTTCAAATTATTTTGCAGTATATTAAGATAAGCCATCTTGTGCACGATTCCATCAATGAATACTAGCTTTCCCACCCCCGACGCAACCATACACCCCCAAGCCATCACCGACCCACCTCCGTGCTTCACAGTAGGAATTGTGTGTTTTGGGTGGTGTGAGGTATTTGGCTTACGCCACACCATACGACGACCGTCACTGCCGAAGATGTTGAACTTACTCTCATCGCTGAAATACTCTCATCGCTGAGAATGACTTCGTTCCAAAACTGTTGAGGCTTTAAAATGTGTTCTTTAGCTAATTTCAATCGCTTGACTCGAGTCCTCTTACCAATTAAGGGCTTTTTTCGAGCTACTCTACCATTATAGCCAGCCTTTCTTAGGACTCTTCGTACCGTTTCTGCAGAAACAGATCGACCTAAGGTATTAGAGGTACTGGCTGCAATTTTAGGAGCACTAATTTTAGTATCAATCTTCACTTGATGTATGAGGTTAGTTCGCTGGGTTATAGAGTTAATAATTTTCTTTCTCCCTCTTCCTTCTGTATTTGCCAGCATACCAGTCTTTTTAAATTTTTGCAGGATTTTTGGATGCAGTTAACACTTCGTCCAACTGTTTCAGCAATATTCCGCAGGGATTTACCTTCATTTGACAATTTAATTACAAGTTTTCTCTCTTCGATCGTCGTTTCCTTCCGATTCTCCATTTTAATCAAGACATCAAATTACAAACACAAATTTGTTATCAGATAGCCTTTGAAAGCCTTTCTTTGTCATAGATCGATTATCAAATTTCTATTTAAAAAATTACTGGTAGTTTTGCATAGTGATTAAAGAAGTGTACCCTCAATTTTGTGACATAGTTTAGTTTTTCTAATAGTGTAGTTTTTCTTTCGAGCCTTCATATTTTTGTTTCAATCAATTTCCATATCTTACATTTAATGTTATTTGGAAGAGTAATGTATGCATTTTGAATGTACAAAAGTGCGTTAACATAGCTAGCTCATTAATTTCTACACCTGGTGATCCGATGGTGAATTCGGAATTAAGTGTATTCTCAAATTTGGGAGTCACTGTATATGTGTATTATATCATCGTGAATGTGTATTTATTTTTTATTATGTCGGAACGTATATTTTGTTTGCTTCCTTTCAGTAAAGTAATGATGTTTTTAAATCTTGTTTTTTGACTTTTGCGCCCCCCCCCCACTTAAGGTTATCACGCCTTCCTAGGGGGGTGACCCCACAGTTTAAGAAACGCTGCTTTCGAACCCTTCTCTAAAACATGCCACATGAACTTGGAAGGTTTTAAGCTTCGACAAATTTATCGTGTACCAGCCTTTCTGCACGGTGGTAGTCGTGATGATAAATTACAAGTTTTTAAAAATTGTCATGCTCAATTTTTACTGGAACAATGTAAGTCAAACTTGGATTAATTGTAGGTTAAAATGTGCTATTATTTAAACGTTTCACTGATACAATGCTGCTCTTATCAAAACTTCTAAAATTTTGTAGATGAGTTAGTCACAAATAATATATGGGATAAATAAAAATATTTAGAACTGATTAATCCTTTTCAAATGATTAAAAATAACAGAAGAAAACTATTTTCGACCTTAAGCTTTTTATTGACATTCTTACATCAGCCACAATATCAACAACTCTTTGTTGCGAGATCAGAAAAATTTATAAAAACAAAGAATGTATAGAGCTGCAACAAGTAAAATTGTCTAAATTTTTAATTAAAATACGTCATATCTTCAATTTATGTACAATATTTCATTATATTTATCGTTTTAAAAAAGATTTAACAAATAAGTGATTCTGTGCATTAAGGCTACACAATACCCTACAAATTATAAAAATAGCGAAATTTTTGCATTTTCTTGTGGCCCATACTATTGGAAAGCTTGCCACCAAATTTCAAATCTGATAAATTTGGTTTTTAGATATTTGAAATTTTTCTCAACTTAGATTTTGGTTTCAGTTTCATTTTAAAGCATTTCTCTATTCTTGAATGGAATTAAAAATATTTTTAAGCACAAAATCAAATATTTCAGTGTGAAATCGCTATTAATTTCAATTTTCATTACTAAAATCACTTCTGCTATAGATTATGCTTTGAGTTCTCATAGTTACTTAATTAAGGTTGATTTCAAGGCCAATTTTGGTTTTAAAAAATAGTTTATATACTTTGTAGCTTTATCATTAATTTTTTTCTGTTGAGAAAATGCTATGGCCAAAACGTTCTCAGGTTGTTATATTTCGAAGAGATGGAATACTACTGAAAATATTGCATCTAAAAATCAGCCCTCAGCTGATACTGCATTTAGAATTCCGAATAGGAGTATTCTAAATTCAAGTGTAGCAGATAAAAGTGAATATTCCCGTGATGTACCTAACTACATTATAGTAAACATATTGTAGGACCGTATTATATATTTATGTAATAATACCCATTAGTTTAATCTTTTATAGCTTTTAATTATTTTCGGTCTATCCCTTCAGGGGACCCACGTTTTAATAATAAACTAGCTAGCCGCCTACCGGCAACCTTTTGAATTAACTACATATATTTATATAGATCATGTGACTTTCCACTTACTATAAGTACTCAGATTTCTGGAGATCGCCATTTTTTGTCTTTGTCTTTCGTCATGTAATCGGCTGCAGCTTGGTTTGTGTTTTGTGTCTTCTTGTCATGTTGGAATGGAATATGTTAAATGTTCAATAAACTGTATTAATTAATAACAAGACAGCCTCATCCATTCGATAAGTGTGCAACATTAATCATAAAAAATAAAGATCATTTAAAGTAATCCCTGCCAACGGCCCGACTTATCACACACACATGTATATGTATGTGTGGTGTTTCAACGTTGCCCAACAAAAACTAACTTGCTAAACTATCCTAATTTAAAACTGCAAAAAATTAAATTTTATGTACGAACCTGTTGATTTTTAGCTGGAGTAAGTTTCCTTATTATTTTGCACAAAAATGCTTTGTTTCAAAACTTATAATGGCCGCGGTAGACTATTGGTCAAGATATCGGAGCGTGGCTGGGGCATGTCATGAGTTTGAGCCCAGTACCACTCAAGATCCGCCGTATAGGGGAGCGATGCACGCTAAGTCTGTCGAGAGCTCAAACGTCCTCCCGTTAGTGTGGTAGTTAGGAGGGGGGGGGGGGGAGTGCCAGCTCGTTTCATCCTCGTCTCTTAACCATGGTTCAAAATTACGAGGTCCGTTGTCAAAAGCCCTCGTGTAGCTGAACAGTGTGACGTTAATATTCACTCACTCGAAACTTTTGTTGGGATTATCTTTCTGTGAAGATTAGGCTATAAAAATAAACTGCCGTCGTAACAAATGCTATCTATTTTATGCAAAAATACATTTTGAATGAAAATAAATATCCAATCATATTGAATTAAGGTAGTGTTTTAATGTAGAACTTAAGTTAGGAAATAACCATTAAAAAAAAAATTGACCTTTATAGGCATTCTTCGTTTTCCCTTCGTGACTTTTCATACTTTAAATGTGTTTTTCTCAGACTTTAAATTTTGAAGATATATGTATTTTCTAACTTCTTAAAGCTTTTTTTTTGTTCAAAACGGTCTAAATTTTTTTGTATATGCTCCCAAACGTATATTCAAAAAAGTTAGTATGGATTTAGGTATGAGAGCTCTAGTTATTTTTTTTAAATGCTTAAGTTGACATTTTAAAAATTTTTCTGTCAGGTTTAGCCAAAAAAATAATTATTACAAATCAACAAAAGAACAAAACTTCAAATCCATACTTTTGTTCGAAATAATCTAAGAAACATGAATCCCATAAAAAAATTTATATTATCTGAATATGAAACATAATTTATTTTTACTGACTGTCTCCAAAATGTTTTTTTGAAAAAGTGTACTGGAGTACTTTTTTTGAAAAAGAGCCTTAGGATTAAAAAAAAAAAATGTTGGGATTAGATTTTTTTTTTTTGTTAACAGCCTTTAATATTTACGGAGAAGATACTGAACAGTTGCCTGGTGAATTCTATCAGATCTTTGCTATCTCAAAACACTGGCCTCGCATCGTAATTTATATAAACACTGAACTGGCTCGCTCTTCATCTCTAATTACGTCGAATCGGCTATTTTTCGTGATTCAACGGTTTAATTGTATTTCCATTATCTTTATTGAACGTGACCTCAATGCGCCACGTGAATGAGAAGCAAAATTTTGATGTGTTGTAGTTTCCAAACGCTTATCTTAAGTGCGCTAATTTTTTTACTCCGAGGAGTAGAATTCTTTTCCGGATTTAAAATAAAGCACACTACTCTTCGTGATCAGTGTGTTGGAATCCATATTTCCTAAGTTTCCCCGATAGCAGGTTGCGACTGTTGGTGTTAGGGTTCATTAAATTAGATGTGTATATTTTAAAAGTTAAATATTTTATATATTCAAATAAATTATATAGTTTTAAAAAACTAAAAAACACGTTTTTTCGTGAATCGAACTGAAAAGTAAAAAATAATTCTTAATATAAGAATAAAATGATAATGATAAAGTTAATGCTACATTGTGGTAAATGTGTGTGTGGGGAGGGGATGCTTAAAACTGCATTTTTACACTAACTCTGCATTTCGTAATATAACTTGTAAGAGAAATTTTTCGAATTGATATCGCAGCACCCCACGCTTTTACAATGACATTAATTTTCTCGTCAATCATTTTATTCTTTTTTAGAATTATTTTTTACTTTCTAGTTCGATGAACAATGTTGTGTGTTTTTTAGTTTTTTGAAACCATAATTTATTTTTCATTTTTTAATTCGATCTACAATAAAAGTGTTTTTTTAATAATTAATCGCTTATTTATTTTGTTTGTTGTACTTGTATTAACAATGTTACAACCCTAAAGCGTTTTCGCTTTAGGGTTGTTTACATAATCTTTTAGTCACCAAATCTGGAAATAGGAAATTGTTGATCCTGATCAGTACAACGGAACAAAACTATTAAAGTGAGTGAGTGAATATTAACGTCGCACTGTTTAGCAACACGAGGGCTTTTGGCGACGGTCCGCGTCATTTTGAACCATGATCAAGTGACGCGGACGACACCTGAGCTGGCACCCCCTCTCCTAACTACCACACCACACCACACCAACGGGAGGACGTTTGAGCTCTCGACAGATTTAATATGCATCTCATCCCTACAAGGCGGGTCTTCATTGATACTAGGCTTGAACTCAAGACACGCTAGCCATGATCCGATGCCTAGACCACTTGGCTACCGCGGCCACGAAACTATTAAAATATACTATTGTCACCGGTCCTGGACAAGTGCTCAAAATTTCGAATTAATCTGACCTTTTTAAACTGGGTGAAAATATCGAGTTGATGCACGTTAAATATGTCGAGAGCTCAAACGTCCTCCCGTTGGTGTGGTGGGGAAGTTAGGAGAGGGGATGCCAGCTCAGGTGTCGCCCTCGTTCGTCAATTGACCATGGTTCAAAATTTCGAGATCCGAAGTTGAACTCAGTGCGACTGAAATCTTTATCTGTGTATGAAATGTATTATTAGGAGTATAAAGTGACTACTTACATTAACACATTCGCTCATCATTAAAGTTCGGATTCATTAGAAATACAAACTTGAAATTTGACCAACATGTTTCTTTTGTTGAGCCCATATCCGCTATGAAAGGGTTTTGTGAAAATCGAATCCCAAAGGGGGGGGGGCTGTATTTGTAATTACTTCGCATTTTTGGACTTCAATACCTAAGCAGACTTGAAACAACATTTTTCTTATGTTGAGTTGCGATTCGCTGAAAATGGATCCCGGACTTGATATCAAAGACTTAAAAACATTCTATAGTTGCACAACATCGTGAAATACCCAACGAAGCGGGCAGGTAACGTCTAGTATTATAAAATGGACGTCCACGCACTTAAAAGTAGATCTTAGGAATGTCCTTAAGCAAAAAAGGCACTTCTTGGAAAGGACTCGAGTCTAGATTTTCAGTGAAACCCCGTAGGAATCCGAAGATTGTTCCCACTGTTGTCATTTCACAGTGGTTGAAAATAATAGTCTAAATGACCATAACCACTTCACACCGCTAGATGGATATTAATTTCGCTTCGCACTAAAAATCTATGATTATATTCACACATCCAGATCCCAATTCCAACACTATCTTCCTTTTCTTAAAAATTATTCCTTTTTGACTTCTAATTTTTTTTATTAGGAAATTTTTGTGTAGTCTCGTGATTTTTCCTGTAATCTTTTCCAGGTGTGCCTTCGGACGAAAATGCAACGGAAGCCGTATCCAAAGCGGTGAGCTGGATGCTGGGGCAGCGACAGGTGGACGGTAGCTGGGGTCCTTTCACTCCCAGGGCTGTCGTGGCCCTGACTTTAGTTCAGGATACTGTGTCGATACCAAAAGACGAGATGACCATCATGACGAAACAACTCAATATTTTGCTGTCTTTGGAACTGGATAAGTGAGTTTTTTACTTTTATAAAAACGTGAAGTATTTGGAAGGAATCGATAGGCTTCATCCAAACTGAGCACTGAAGTTGAAATATTAAGACTAGGTTGATACTTTTCCAGGGAATACTTAACAAAAAAACACTGGCATTTTACTGTACTTTAAGAATTAAATCGAGAAGAAAATACAAAACGTTTCCCTTCTTATGATAAAATTAGGAGAAACTATTCGAAAAGGCTCATTACATCAATTGATATTTCAAGTGATAAAGCGTTATGCGACTGACTTGCTAAAAGTCTTGGAAACTAATATGCCGATTTGAAGGAAAGGCCGTTTATATTTTGATACAATTAGCATCGATCTACTTGTGTGAAGCCGACTTTTCAAAATAAGTTTCCATTAAGGTATCCGACTACCCTAAAATTGTGAGTTTTGCCAAAAACTGACAAATTGTTTTTATGACTTTATTTTATGGGCCATCTTATTAGCTTTATAAAAATCCAAGTTTATCATTTCCCGTTCACTAGAACAAAAACTACAAGTGTTTTAGTAAAAGCAGATGCCCATTACTTTAACCAAGATGTCATACTTTAAAATGCATTTTACTCGAAATGTGATTTTTTGAAAATAATCAAACTGTGGGTCAGCGATTGCTAAAAAGTTTTGAACATAATTAACTGTGAAATTTTTTTGTGTAAGTTCTGTATTATAGTAGAATTGTTTTAACCTTCAGATTTATCAATCACTGTTTTATTACAAAATTTACAGTCCCTTCTGTAAATATAATCAGTTTTTTTTAGCAATTTCACATAATAACTGAGATGAAGTGCTCTCGTTTCTGTAAAAAAGAAAATATCTTATCCTGAAGGTCATTTCAAAAATGAATAATATAGCAACACATTAAATTGAAAATTTGTTCATAAAGCTTTGGTACCGAATGGACCGCGTTTATGCTATTTTTTGTCAATTTTTACCATTTTTTCCCATTTTAGTAATATATTTTCTTTTTATCTTCTTAATTTTAGCACAGTTTTCTTAAAATGCACTAAACCAATGTAAAAATAACAAAAAAAATCCCCATATCTCCTTTTTTTTTAAAAAAAAAAAGTTGTTGCAAACAGTCGGATACCTTACCACAAAGTATCGATCTCAACTGGTACCAGATTACCTTCGGTTTACAGTTTGTAATGCTGATCTGAAGGTAGATGCCATCATTAGAGCCTTTTATAAGAGTGTAACTTAGGGCTTTATTTCACACGTATGTCTCGGAACAACTGGAGTCTCTTAGGAACAACCGTTTCAAGCAGCGGTTAGCCACGCCTTAACTTCACATTTGAAAGATCTTAGCCGATTTTTCTGCTTCGAAAAACGAATATCCGATATTATTTCTTTTATTTCACTCGCGCTTTTGTTGACGGTCGTAAAGAGAAATGGAGACTCATTCTGTTTAAAATATTAGCTGCCATTAAAATTTTCGCTATTTCTGATGCTTTTGACGAAGCCGAGGCTGTCATCTATTTCAGGACGTTGGAAGCCGAAGAGTCCCATTGGGGGCTGGAATTTCAAGCAATTATTTCAGCTCACTGAGAAAAAGTTGCTCGAAGGTTGCTGTGGCAACTGGGCAAAAATCACTCTAAGGGTTTGTTTGAAAGAATAATTACTCCAAATACTTGTGATAAGGCGTTTAGTTCAGGCCTTCATAATTTGAGATCGTTTGACGAGACTTAAGCGCAGCAGATGATTTAAATTTAGTCGAACTTTTTCCAAACAATTGTTGTCTTTCATGTATGTTCTAAATCAGTCAGAGCTTGAAAACTTTTAACAAAAGCGTGCAGCAAGTTGGTGACTTGTAAGGCTCTTAAACAATTACACATAAAAAAGTTAGTCACTTATCGAACCTTTAAGTGATTTTACATGACCAACAGCATTGAAGACCATAGTAGATGCGGTCATGCGTACTTGGTAAGAACACCAGCTCCCGTCAAAGCAGCCAGGGTTAAACATTTTGAAAATCCTTGTCAAAAAGGATAATGTGTCGCATTGAAAACAAAGACTTAAGCCCAGCGATTCTTAAACTTTCGATCACTGTCCCCCCCTCGTTATATATTAGGGTCAAATCGCGGATTAAAGATTTTGAACATCCCACCCCAACTTAATATTGTTCAAAATGCAAGTTCTAATAGTTTCTTCATTGGGGACTATTTAGTAATGTAGTCCAGTATGGCACATCTTTCAATTTTTCAAAGAGTCAGAGTCTGAGAGACATGAAACTCTGCGGTCCTCTAAGAGAGGATCTGTGGAGCCCAGTTTAAGAACCGTTGCTTTAGACCAAGAGGTTATCGATGAATAACTGGCCATTTTCTTACAAAGATTTTTATACGCCAGACGTATCTGAAAGCAAAAGCTCTGTTGCGGCAGCATGCTCTTTACGGCTACAGGCAAATTCTGTTTACGTACGCGAAAACTTTTGACCATGGACGAATCTTTCAACCACCTGAATGACTGTATAGTAAGCAAGGATTGCCTAAGAGCAGAAAAAACAAGTTATCAATCATTGGCATGGCCAAGTAATTTTAAGCGCGTTTTTCACATGTTGTATTTTACAATAATGCAACTAATGAACTTTTTACTAACAGAAAGTAGTACTATACTTAAAAATTTTTTTTTTTAAAAATTAAAAAAAAATTTCTTTTTAAAAAAAATAACTTTTTTTAAAATTATTAAATTTAAATATGATTCGGCTTATCTAGGGCACAAATGCGACCAAATGCCGAAAGCCCGAGGTCAATCGGTTACTGAGAAAAAGGTACGACAAAATATGGAACGAAGACGAAATTTGCGTCCTAATAGCGCTTTTTTTACACTATGTGAAAAACGCGTTAAAAATGCTCTTGCAGAGCGATCATTATCCGGTTTCCGTTATGGTTTGGTGGGGCGTGAGCTATGAAGGCGTCTGATAAATTCATTTTTCCCAGAAAGGAGTGAAACCCACGGCAAAAAATTACCAAGACACAGTCGTTGGTCCAATTGTGAAGAATCAGTCTTTGCCGACTAAGATTAGTGTATAATTCTGCCTACCCCCTCTGCAGCATTTATAAAGGGATGGGGCTTCAGAAAGTGTAAAATGTTTAAAATATAATCATAATTTTAAAAATTATAAGCATATGAAAATAAGAAATATTTCTATAAGAAATATTAAGTTTTACGTTGCGCGTGCTATTTTCTAAAGTAATAGCTTTATAATTACTAGCAATAAGTTGATTTATGCAGTTAAATGTACCCTTATTACACCATAGTATTAAAAAAAATAGTTATAATAAATTATATTTTTAATATTTTTTTTTAAAAATTTCAATATTTTTCAAATATTTTTAAATACAAAATATATATTACTCTTAATTTACTAGGGCTTAAAGAGTATGATGTATTTTATAATACTATAAAGTTTTATGCATCAAAGGCTACTATTTTAAAAAATAGCGTGCGCGACGCAAAAATTACTTAATATTTATTACAAAATTATTTCTTATTTGCATATGCTTACAACTTTTAAAATTATGATTATATTTCAAACATTTTGTACTCTTTTGAAACCGTAATCCTTTGTAAAAAAACATGTAAAAGATTCGAATTATTTAATGTAAATTTAAAAGAAGTATACCTGTTTGAAAATTGTTTACATTTTCACCCCTCGAGAAAAAATTAACACCCCTGAGGCCTCTTAATAATGCTTTATTCAGTTCCTGTGTTTGATGTTATTTTTAACATTTTTGTTTCAGTGTTTGACGTATTATGTATTATATATTTTTTCCTCTGTGTTTTTGTTTCGGTGTAAGGATGATCGCCTGCTGTATCGGAAATAAAAAGAAAACAGTAAAGATCCTGAATGTAAACCTGTTCAATGGAAATGAGTGGAACTTTCCAACAGGACTCTGCCCCTGCAAATAAGGTGAAGTCGTCCCAGTAATATTAGAAAGAGAATGCGCTGGACTAATTTTTGCACGAAGATTGACCTTCCATCCACTCGATTTAAATCCACTCAATTATAAATTGTAGAGAAGGTGTGCCAACAGCGGCAACCCAGTTAGAACAATCGTAAGACTTCATCACACGCAAACGTATTAAGAGCGGTTTTTCTTTCAACCCACCGAAGTCCTTGCCATAGCAACGACTTCGAACAGCTTTTTCCGAGTGAGCTGATAGAATTACTCGAAATTCCAGCCAATAGGGTTCTTCGTCTCCCTACGTCATAAACAAGATGGTGGTTAGGATGACAACCTCGGCTTCGTCAAACGCATCAGAAATGGCGTATATTTTAAACAGATTGGCGCTCCATTTCTATTTACGACAATCAACTAAAGCGCGAGCAGAATAAAAGAAATAGTATTGAATATTCGTATCGACGCGTAATTTTTCAAAGTGAAGATAGTGCAAAGCTGACATAAGAACCCTTCACTCTTATAACTGTTCGAAATATTTCCCGAAATGGTTGTTTGAAACTTGCGTGTGTGATAAGGAAGTAGCGGGGGAAATTCCCATGGAGGTAGTGCGTGCCTCGATAGGTAAAAAAACCAAAGATTTAAAGCCCTGGTGAAGTCAAAACGTGAGAAATTTGAATAAAAAATGCAATACACTAAATTTAAAGTTAAAATAAAACTATCAGAAATTCAACTTTTAATTAGATTATAAAGTTTTAAACTCAATCATAATTGTATCAGATGTTTTGACACGACTAGGTTCTTTATCTTAAATTATTATGATGTAATGTTTTTTAAAGTTATTTTTCATTAAAAAATGATATTCGTATACATACATATGCATTGCTTCATAAAATACGTCATTAGGACGTCTAATGATGTAGAAAAGCGAGAGTTTTCTTACAAATAACTATTAAAAAACATCTATTCTCTATCCAGGGATCGCGACGAAGGTCGGTGGGTGGCGAAGGTAACTTTTGCGTAACTCTGTTCTAGGGATGGTACGTTTTCTCCGGTGCTTGACCGTGTTAAAGCAAAATATCGTTTCAGAAGTGCCATTTTGATACGAGTTATTTGAATATTAGTGTATTCAATGCAAACACTTTTTGGAATATGTTATGACTCGTGTTTTAAATTACCCTTGAAATTTTGCAGTAACTTATCCACAGAGAAAATGTCTTTGAGTCGCCTTGCTTTGTACGTGAATGCCTTGTACGCGACTTGTCAGAACCCTCGTAATTTCCATGGCCTCGACCTGATCCGGGCCTTGAGATCCAGGACTGATGCTATGGTGGCCAACGTGTCGGGTTTCAGCTTGCCCATTGTGTACTTGCCTCTGTGCCTGGCACAGGAGACGAGGTATTCAGATGTGCGTGTGCTCATCAACATGTACCGGGATCACGAGAACAAGACTGGTAAGTATTCTTGAGAACTTATTTTCATGACAGGTAAGATGTGCATTTAGTAAAGTGATTTTTTTTGTTAATTTTTACATACATTAATTTAAAAAACAAACAAACAAAGTTCTGCTTGTACACTATATTTCAGTATGTTACTTAAGGTGTTCGTGAAGGTGGTTAAATCTAAGCTACGAGAATGACAGGGTTTCTTTCTAAATAAAGTTTAAACCTATTTCAAAAAGTTTTTCTAATTTAATTTTTTTATTTCTAATAGGCTGCGTGCGGATTGGTGTTTTACCATTGCAATTCTCCGGGAGTTGGTACCTCTTTTTAGTGCGGCACCCTATAGGTGGATACCAATCGCCGCATTTAATTTTGCCGTCCAGTTTCCTCCCTAGAGGGAGGCACCTGAGATTTGACGATGTGTTCCTGTACTAGGATTTAATTTTGCCGAAAGCTCCCAAGCCAAACAGACATTCTAGGGATCTTATACACGCCGTCGGACATGAACACTGTCGATTTTCTGCACTATGAAAATCGACTGACTTGGGCTGGGGTCTGACCCGCTATCTTAGTGCAGATGACCAACGCCAAACTAACCTCGCTGCAAAGCCGGCTCTTAAATTATTATTTAATGTTAACTCCGGTTTATTTAATGTTAAGCTTCAAATTTATGTTGAGGCTTGAGTGGTCATGGTCGCGAACAGGGACGTTCTAAGGCTTAGGTCCAAGGCCTCGTCTCGTTCTCTACTGAGTCTTTACAAGATCACGATTCGAATAATTCTAACGGTCAAATGTTATTTCCAGTTGTATTCTCCGAAAAACTGGGCATTTCGGACGATATGTCAACTAGCAACAGTGACAAGACTGTATTATTATGTGATGACCGTCGTACATGGAAAGGCCTAGGCTTACCACCATACTCCACAATAGTGCACACAGGGATATTTCAAGGGTGGGGGGAGGGAGGTTCCAGGGTCGAAAGTCCACCATTCTCGAATCATGCTCCAATACGCCACCCATCCAATTCTTTTGATTTTGTCGATGTTCGGAAACAACAAAAAATTTGTTATTGAATAAATAATTAGCATTAATTAATAGAATTAATTTTTATAACAAGTATTTTGTTAAATTTTACGTACTACATAAGATTATAATCAATCGGAAAAAAATCAAGGGCTATGGAGGAAGGGGGCGGACTCGAGGACCCCCTTGTGTGCGCCATTGTTACACCATCATTACTCATTAAGTAAAAGAGCTTCAGTCGGTTTAGCCGATTGGTGCGTTTGTATTTCATGCACATTTATTTGTTTCGGGATACTGTTTGCATGAGTATTTGACAACGTATGATCTGTGCTATCTACATTTAAGGGTCATAGGTGAGGCTTGCATTTGTGTAGGTTCCCAGGGCCTCAAGTCTTATAACGTCCATGATCGAGAACTCGCGGCTGGCAACAATGTAATTAAAGCCATATAAAGGCTTATGCACAAGTCCTGTTCCCCTCAGGGGGCTCACCTTCTTTAGGTGAGTACGGGTGTCACAATCCCGAGGTGCCCTAGTGATCTTTTCCTTTTCCCACGGGGTTTACTGTCTTTGGTAAACACGGGCTTCACGAACCCGGGGTACCCTAGTGATCCTTCTCTATTTTCGACCCTCTTTCTTGTCGTTCAATTCATTCTTTCTCTTCCCGTCTAGACCACAGATATTAAAACAAATGTTTGGCGCAGTATAGCCGAAATCGGTTCTTGCGCCAATAAACCCCAAAATCACTCACTCACGCACAAGTCCTGTTGGGGTGGAAGTTAGAGGAGATTCCCTCTCATGTGTCGCCCTCGCCACTTGGCCGATTTTCAAAATTACCGAGTCCGTCGTCAATAGCACTCGTGTTGCCCAAGAGTGCGCAAACTAATTCAAAGAGTAAATTAAAATCAAGTCAAATTTATGTTGGAATTTGTTGAAATCATGTACATCTAGATGTGGGGAACCTAGCAAATCAAAGGATTAGTACTTTCCTGCCTGTTATTTGTTATTAGATAGTTCTATGTGTCTGTGTGTTACTGTAGTCATTTTCAGTCAAGGGAAAGAAAATAGATGCTTCCGTTTTTCAGAATTACGAGGTTCGTCGTCAAGAGCCCTCGTGTTGCTTCAGTATGAGGTAAATCAAATTTATTTTGAATTTGTCGAAATCTCGCACACCTAAATTGGGAGAACCTGTCATATCAAAGGATTCTTTTCCTGCCGATTGCTAGAACATGCATTATGCATCTGTGTGTTGCTACAGACGCTTTCAATTAACAAAAAAATTCGAAAGCATTGTTATAAGTTATTTTTCTTTAAAAAAAAAATCATTGGTATTAATTGCTTGCGCAGCTAGTTGGGCTGAATCTTAACCCGGTGACAAGAGCTTGAGTAAGTGAACAGATTGTATGAATACAAAATATACAGGCGCCATCTGTTGGCATAAAAAACAAAATCGTGTTAACACTAAAGGGAATAAGTCAAAAGGCTTTTAACAGAAATATTCAGAAAAGGTAATTCTGCATTATTAATTCTGTCAGCCATTTTTAGGAGAATCTTTTATGTTAAAAATGTTTAGAGCAAATATTCTTCTTTCAGTGTCCATTATGAAAATTTTCAGTCTTGTTATAACAGCAGCATATAAGGATAAACAAAAATACTCAAATCGCTTTTTTTTAATCTGTGGTTGCAAATCATAATAGTTCAGTTGTATTGAATACCGAAATGGGAAGTCGTTTTACTAAAAGAAAAAGTGCTTGAAGATTGCGGTTTTTTTTTTGCATGATTTTTTTCGTACATTTTTTGAAATTGACCTCGGATGGTTACAAGCAAACGTGTGAGGAATTTTAATTAATTTGTTTGAACTGGCTTATTCTGGGTTCTCTGGTATGTCTTAGGTCCCCTTCCTCGCTAAAAACTGATTCACAGAAAAATTATGGAAGTTCTGATGGCATTAGCTCTTTGCCATTAGATGCTTTCTTAAACTTTGGGGCTTACTATCTGTCACTGTTTTCAAAATTTACATAGATTAGTATAATTATATGATATGATATGATTAGTATGATATGATATATTATATGATATGATTAGTATATTAGTATAATTATATTAATAGATTATAAATATGAATTCATGAGTATCATAATTGTAGTTATTATTTAATTTTTAATTATACTACTGTATTTTTTCCTAGCATAACGTAACATTTGAAATTTTTGAACATAATTTATGCTTCAACATCCTTGTGTACAAGTAATGCCATGCTTTTTATTTCAGATTTAAGGGCTCTGGAACTTCTCAGTTTGGCATGTCTTACCAGGATTGGAAAATTCTCCTCGTCTTCCACGGAACACTTGAATTCATTGATGACAGACTTCATGAAACATTTTCGAGATTTTACACCCTCCAGTGACGTGTACACCCTAGCACTTGCACTCCAGGTTCTCTTCTGCTTTTAATTTTCCATTAAAATTCATTTTTGAAGTCTGCTGATCCATGCATTTATATTGATTTCTCGAGGTTTCCTGTTCGAAACATATTTTCTTTATAAGTTCTGTCAATACCTTTCTCAGATTGAGTAAAAAGAAATCTTTTGACAAAATCATGAAGGTATCAGGGGGTTGCATTTTTACTCATGCTTATTTCTACTTAAATATCAATCAAGTCGGCAAATTGATTTTTCAACGAAGACAAGCTAAATCAACTTCTACATTTCCCTTCATGACGTCTTCTTTTGTGGTGCATAAAAAACGAAGCGTTTTTTTGTTTGTTTTGAAGATTGTATTATAATTTCGTTAACTGTAGCCTTTATTTAATTTTCTTGCGTGGGGATTGTGGCGTGCCTCGGCACCCACCTGATTCGTCTTAACTGGAACCAACTTGCGAGCAGAGAGAAGTGAACTGATATGAACGGGCACTCAAAAAACCTGTCTTCTTTCGGACACTCGGACTCACTTCTCTCTCTGACTCGCTCGAGGAAAGACGTGCTTTGCCTTTATTCAATTTCCACGTTAATTAGTAATTATTATAATAATATATAATGCAGTAAATTAAATATATGTTTAACCTTTTTTAGCATTCATTTTACTATTTATATGGTGTGGAATAAACCTTAAGTAGATACTCACTTCCCGCCTTAGGGATCACATTTTTATCCCAAAACTCATTTTTATCCATGATATATGGAGATTGTGCAAATTAATTTATTTTCAATTATGTAGTGACGTTCTTTACCGTCGACTAATTTCGCTAAATCAAAAGACATTGCCAAATCAAAAATTTTTTGCCGAATACTGTCATAGCTTCCGCACATGCGTGAAAACGTAATTCCCGCTCATAATTCCCTCGTATTAGTCGGTCGACTAATACAGTAGTCTTGAAACTTTTTCAACTCATGGAACCCCTAGAACTAGGAAGTATTTTCCTGGAACCCCATTCCATACACATATTTCGAAAAATATATCTCAAAGTAATATTTAAAGTAGATACATATGATATAGCCTCTTTATAAAAAGACAGTGAAAAAAAGTATTGCATTTATTATTAAAAAAAATCTAATCTAATTTTTTAAATATAATTTACTTTTTAATATTAATTTGATCAAAATGTGACATATCCATGCATTGTAATTAGTAACTGGGATATGCACTTGCTTTTTTTCACATAAACTGTTGAAATCTAAATCTATTGATGAAATGTAATCGCATTACATTTTCTGAGTTTAATTTATTTTTATGCTTTGTCTTTTTCACTTAAGCACAATGTTCTGAATGGCATTAAAATGTTTATAGTTGTGTGAGAAGTCCCGTGTATTTTTCATGAATTTGCAACCTAAAATGAAGGATCTGTTCTTGCTTAAATTCAGATATCAACATCAAATCTGTCAATAAATTGTTTCCTCTGCTTCATTATAGGTCTCTTTTCCACTAATGTAAAAAAGTACATTTTCCATTAGAAAACTATTTAGTTTTGTAAAGACGTGCTAACTAACAAGTATAAAATTAAATTTATCTAGTGGAACCCGAGATGGTAAACAATAGAATATTCATAATCTAGTAGGAAGTATATACATAAAGATCAAACTTTCTAATATTCTTTTACTATAACAATAGTTTAAAAAGTGTTGCAAAATACACTTATTATGCATAAGTATAATTTTCAGTTTTAATGTATAATACACTTATAATGCATAAATAAAATTTTTAGTTTTCATGTATAGGGGGGGGGGGGTATGAGCTTTAGATACCTGTAACTATACAAACTTGATAGAGAGCATGAACCCATTTTGCATACACAATTTCTTCTCGAGTTTTTTTTATTGTGACTCAGGGAACCCCTGGGTTTGTTTTGTGGAACCCCAGGATTCCGTGGAATACACAGGACTAATAAGTTGGCCAAGATTTGCAAGAATTATTGTGTTTATAACACAAACAAAAGCGATACCCAAGAGAATACAAAATCGAAAATTAAAGTTATAAATTTTTCTCGGATATTTAAAAAAATTTCATGACATTGCATTCTTTTTCTTGCGATTATTTAATTACTGTTATTTTAAATTATAATTTTTCATGTTATGCTATTTTATAAATATCTTGGGCATGTATCATTAGTGCAGCCATCTAGTGGTGTAAAACTGTACTACTAAGTCCCAACAAATCCATTCGGCATCTCTCGTTAACGCATTCTAAAATTTTTCACTTACCATTTTGTTTTACAGGCACTGAATTCGGTTGCCACCAGTCCTGAAGATGTCAAATCACTGGTCCGTATGCAGTCTCCGAATGGTTCATTCGGCAGTTTACTAGGCACTTACTACGCCTTGCCAGCTTTGCTTGGCAAGAATCTCCTAACTCTTAAAGACAGACGATGCAATGAGGACAAATATGTGGGTAAGTTGCTACTCCTTGATGGAAATAGGACTGCAGTGTCCTGATCTTTAAGAACAATGGGGAGTTGAATCCAAGTTGATTCATCCGAGAAACATTTCGTGAAACAAAGAGGCTACCTACCGCAAATTTAAATGTATAATTGAAATCAAGGCCTAGTATGCCTATCTACTAGGCTCTGGGGTGCATGTGCAGATGTTTCGGGCAAGTAGTCAGTTTGACGCTACCCCCAGTGTTCAGTTCCCAATCAAGCTTGGTACTCATTTATCGACCCACTGAAGGGATGAAAGATTGAGTCGACCTTACCCCAGCCCGGCATTTGAAGGCCGGACCTTTGGCGTGCAAGTGCGATACACTACCACTGGGCTAAGTTTAAGTGTGCTTTACATTAATTACAACATGCGTAACTTAGCTTTCAGGTAGGGTACGAGTTTTAACTTGTAATTCATTGTACTGCCTTCAACATAGATGTGAACATTTCTTCAGTGTGTGTGGAATGTGCAGATCTCCAACTAACGACTGCCTTGAAAAAGGAATTCCCTTTTGTCCCAGTCGCTAAACCGTTTAATCGCCGCGGCCCGGGTAAACGTTTGATAATTTTACCACTGTCCGGTGGGAGGGGGGGGGGGTGTCGATTACTTAATTTTAGATTGTTTTGAATGAATAATTTTAATTTAATTGCATTTTAAATATACCCTCAGAAACAAATACAACTACACCAAAAAATGAATGTTAAGTGATTTCCGTGGAAAGTCGCACAAATCAGAGAAATACACCATAGTAGATAAAAGAAAATAATTTAATGTTTCTTGGGCGGCCCGGTACCATTTGATGTACGGATCGGTATCGATCCTGGGGTCGGGGACCACTGGTCTAATGTGTGCATAAGAGTTGTTTTCGGGTTTGAGGCATTCTTGAAAGCATTTTGTGATTTGGTTAGTTTATATACTATAATGTTTTCAAGTTGCTCTAAAAGCAAGAACCAAGGGTCAGTCTGCCCTTACCCTCCTACTGCTTGTCGCCGAAGTGTTAGCTCCAGAATTGATCATTAGATGGCAGCACAGCCTAACACCACTGGCGTAGCTAGACCCGAGTGGGCCCTGTATCAAAATTTCTTGAACACCACTTTTTGGGTACACTTAACATGTTGTGATATTTTTGCTTACATATGCTGGGATCCCTGTTGCTTGGGGGCCCCGTATCATTGATATGATGGTAGCTACACTCCTTCCGAGCACTATTGTTTTGATTTTGCATTCCATGGAGAGTCTAAAACTGGGGTGTACATTAAGTCGATCGTGATCGACCAGTGGACCGCCAAGATATTTTGTTATGACCGCCTTTACTAAGACCAAAGATGTGCATACTAAAAAAGCATATTTTATGAAACACCGATGCTAGCTGGACTGGAGAATCGACGTTTTCACAATCGATGCAACTGTATTACTGTGTGTTTACCTGTATCTATAATTAAATTTTTGTTAATAATGTAGACCTTTTTTTATACTCACCACACCTGTGCCTTTAAATGGACCGCAACACCTTGAAAAATGTAAAAGTAGTCCGTACCTTGAAAAGCCTGCCCACCCATGGTCTGACATTCCCAATAAAACAAGGACTGGTGAAGCAATTGCCTACGGCTCGTATGTCAGCCAGATCCGCCATCTCGGCAAGAGATGCCTACAACGAAAAAAGTTCCAAACAACGCTCAAACGTAGGGATGTATATCAATTGTAGTAATGGATAACTATATATTAATAGAAGTTCATCAACTGTAAAAAAGAATTATCTTTCGAGGAAGGGGATGCTACAACGCCTTCTCTCGCAAATCGCAAACAGGAATAAAAGCGTTTAACAACTGCCCCGCATAGGGATTTTCGTCATACATCCAGCGCCTAACAGTAAACCGTCAGGTTGGTGGCTTGAATAAAACATTCATGGGAAGGTCAACAGCTTATCTTCGTCATTCGATTGAGATTCCGAATTATATCGTCAATAGCCCTTCTATTACTTCTAAGCACGTTATTAGTAAAACTATGTATAAAAATTTTTTCTTTCTGTAAGTTGCACTGAATTTGTGATTCCGAATAATCTTTTCTTTTTCCCATCGAGTTTATAATTTTTTTTTTGATAAGCACTAGTAACTCGCTCCCAAAATTTTCTTATCTCTTTTTTAGATCCTTAACCATGAACCTCTCTCCCTTCTCCTGTCCTTTCCCCTTTCATTACATTCACAGAATCTAGCTTGTATCACAAATACTCTTGTGTTTTTAGAAACTGAAGTAGTATTTTGGGCAAATTGGCTAAATGTGTCTCAGTTCGAAGTGAGGAAATCAATACCTTTTTAATAATGGGTCATATTCGAATCATTTTATTGTATTCAATTAAAATGGAGTCTGTTAAAACTAAAAATGTTTAAGTTATTTTTGTATATTTTATTTGTTCACGCTTGTAATTGAATTATCTTTTTCAGACAATTTCGTGTCTATTCCACTTTCTGAATCTGGAATTTCACGAGTGCATTATTCTGTGTGGGTTGGAGAGGGCGACGACAAAGACTCTCACACAATAACCCTCCCCATGGCATCTAACGTTTCTTTCTTTGACATCATGCAAATGGCACAATCCCGGAATCAAAACTTTAGGTGAGTAATTCAATAAACCAATCGGAAAACAACTTCTTGGTATATATCTACTTATATCGATAGAAACAACCATTGCATTATTAATAAATTTCAATTTTGATATTACATTTATTCTCATTTTATGAGTTGTTAGTCTTAGTAATATTTACGGCTTCCATCTACCGACCATTTTATATTTGTGAATAAATTTCTGCTTTACTTTCTGTAATTTTAGACTAGTTAATATTATTTGAAACTAAATTCAAAAAGTTCATCTAAAAAAGAAAAAATGATGAAGAGGTTTTTGAAAAATTAAATTTTTTCATATTTTTTTTTGAAAATATTTTTAAGTGTTTTAAAAATCTAATAATATAACGAATAATCAGGCTTCGCTTCAACTTTTCTCTTGTTTCTCCTGTCATTCAAGAAAGATTTCGACTTTAGACAATTAGCATTGGAGGTCATTAACAAATATACCTGATTATGCCATTAAAGTACTGATGGCAGTAAAGTATCTGACCAGGCAGGTACCGGTATCTATATTGATACTCCCCTGGAAAAATTGACAAGTGAAAACACATGATCCGCTCTCTTACGTTCGGTTTTTAAAAGTGAATAAATAGTGGGGTATTCTAACCGAGAACCATGATCTTTGGATTCTTTCAATAGTTCATTCCAACTTATTGGCAATACCAGTTTCTCCGCGATATGCATTTTCAGTGGATCCCATCTCCTGTCAACTTCTACCGCAATAAAATGACAGGGAAACTAGCACAGATAGCTATTCAATAGTATTAATGAATTCAAAATGACTGATAGAGAATGTAGTCTGAAGCATATAGGGTTAAAATTAAATTATATGTAATTTATAAATATCTCATCATCATTGGCTCAACAACCCCGAGTAGGCCTTGGCTTTCTCCAGAACATTTTTCCAAGCAGTTCTCCTTGTCGCCAGTCCCATACCATTATGGTCTTGAAGTCCGTGTTAATGGAGTCCAGCCCTCGAGGTCTTGGTCGACCTCTAATTCTACTACCCATGGGTTTATGTTTAAAGATCTAGTATGTTGAGCTATTCAAGTGGTAAATATAATTCAACTTAATTGGATGAATTTTATTACATCTATGTTCTTAAAATTATAAGGACATCTATGTAAATTATAAATGAACATTGTTGTAAATATAATGTTTATTAATTTTGATTTTAGAAAGAATATGCCGGAATGTTATAATATAAAATTATGTAAACGACATGTCGGGGGGCTATTTATGTCTCCAAGAATTCTTTTACTGTCTCGTAAAAGTATTGTTTAAAACTCTGAACACACAGGGACATCTTAAGACTTCTTGAGGCCCTGGGGCCCTTTCTTAAAAATAGACCCTGCCCCCCTACAGAAATGTAGACCCCACTTCACTGGCATAGCTAATCCTGATTGGGCCTTGTATCAAAATTCCTTGGGGGGCCCTTTTTAAGAAAATCAAGGATCACATTGATAAAACTTATTTCAAAGTGTTCAAATATTACATATGTTAGGGTCCCTGTAGTGCGCGGGCCCCGTATCATTGATGCTGTTAATACGGCTGTAGCTACACTCCTGCGCCATCTATGTAAAAATAGACTGTACATAACGTCATTGTCAAATGTACGAACCCTGAACAAATAAATGTGTATGACTTACAATCTCACAAACCGGCGCGACCGACTGCAAATCCTACGTAAAAAGAATCCTGTTTCGTAAAATCCTGTTCTACGTAAAATCCTGTTCTACGTAAAAAAAATTCTGTTTATTTCACTTAAACAGCTGCAAGCAGCGCTCTGTATCGTCGATGTGTTTTTGTTGTTTTTGATCGACAGTTAGCAAATACGGCACCTACTTTGAAAACTGCTTTCTCATTGACAAATGATAATGCGAAATAGTGAATACACTGACTTTTGATACGTTTAAATCTTCTGCTATCTCACGCAACTTCAATTTACGGTCGTCTAAAACGATTTTTTGAAATTTTTTTATGTTTTCTGGAACAACTTCAGAATTTGAACGGCCAGAACGTTCACAGCGTCGATTGTGTGTGCGACCACGTTTTAAGTCAGTATACCACCTCTTAACCGTTGCTGGTGTTGGAGCAGAGTCCGGCTAGCACTTATCAAGCCATTGTTTTTCTTGAACAGTGTTTTTCTCCATCAAAATGTAATGTTTAATTATCACATGAAATTTTTTTGCATCGATGGTTTCTGAACAAACAAAAGTTGCTTCATTACAGCCACTGTAACTTTTCAATTAAAGATATTATCACGAAATTTTGATTCATGCCATTTGAAAGCTAGTACTACAAGGAAAGACTTAGTATATATATATAAAGTTAGTAGGTAGCGTGTATGTTAGGCCCGGGACTTATTGAGTGATGCGTTAGAAGAATCAAATTGCTCATTTACATTGCATGTATTTTGCGTGAAGACCATCCGTAGTTTTTAGCATTTTCTCCTGTTATGCTATGATTTTTTTTATGAAGAAATATAATGGTTATGGTAAGGTAACCTTATAATTTCTTGTTACTTTGAAAAATTTGATAATTGTATTTTTAAGTGTGAGTAATTAACGGAACATGTTTATTACCTATTATTGTGTCTCATTTCCTTTTTTTAAGATTCAACTACGAAGAAACAAGTCACGGCAAGATTGTGTACAGCCTAGGCGGTGTTCCGAACGACGTACAACGAGAGCTCTATTGGACATTATATTTGACGAAAGACAACCCTAATGGATTAAATCCACATAGGTCTAAGAAGAAATTAACAAATGGTAAGTATGGTAAATTTTTTATGCATAAGAATAAAAAGCATAAGTGTCAAGGGATGAATTTAAAATTAAAACCCTTATCTGTATAATTATATTACTCAAATTCTCCACATGCAATTTAAAACAATATAAGTACTATGAAACCACAATACGTTACTGTTCAAAGCTGAGAAATTAGCATATCAGGTTATGAACATGCAGAACAGACCGAAAGATTGATCTAAATATTGACTAGTGCATCATAGTGTATATGTATGATGCATATACGTATGTATGCATCATAGTATATTGGTAAGTGTTGGGAACGTAAATCACGCGCTGGCAGCGTATACTCAGTATTAAACGTTAATGTTGCTTGGGTGGCCCCCTACCATTTGATCCATTTACAGGGGGTTAGGGCTCACTGCTGTAGACATTTGGATGACCTTACCAGAGGTTCAATCATTTGGATAATGAGGAAAATGTGCATATTGTGTCTCTAGAGGTTTGGGATTACTCTCGGAATCGTTTCATGAATTTGGTGAGCATTTTAAATTATCAGAATACGTGTCCATCCGTGGGAAGCTATGGTGATAGACGACTGGTATAGAGTCCTACAGGTGATAAGAGACAAACTATATGTCACTGCGAGAAAATCGCATGACATGTACAATAGACAACTGATCACATTTTACCGTGGTAAAGGGATTGCACTATCTGATCTATTTATACGACCTGTGCAGCAGTGTCACTGGTATAGCTAGTTCTGAGCGGGCTCTGTATCAAAATTCCTTCTGGGCTCTTTTTCAGGTACGAGAGTGGGGGTTAGTGGGACTGTAGTTACAAATGTTGGGGCTCCTGTAGCTTGGGGGCTTCGTATCATAGATACGGCGGTAGCTACGCCCCTGTTCAGTGTGTGTCATTAACGCCTGTGCATCGACGAAGGTGTTTTCTGTGGAGCCAGATTGTTCTTGTGTCAGAAGCCCAAGAAGTAGACAGATCAACTGTAAGGTTGAGTTAGAGATTGAGTAAATGCATATTTTGGGTGACACATGAGTTATTTATTTTTTGTTTAACTAAAAATGTGCGATAATATTGTATTATATGAATATCCCACTTTCATATACCTATTAAAAATAACACTCTTGTTCATCGGAAAATTAAAAAATATAGTCTTAGTGAAAGTTTATGAAGTTGGTGTGTGACAAATTTCAATCCCCCTTTTTTCATTAAAAGACTGTTAATATATGCTACCGTTTTATACCGTTATACCGACCGTTTTTATATGCTACAAATTTGGTTGTTACCGTAATTAGAAGAATTTATTTCATTCTACAATATAACTATGCACCTCCTTATTGGCACTAAACTGTTCGTAGGGATTTTAATGACTAATTATCACACTAGTGGATTAGCCTCTGAGCATTTTAAGATATTGCTCAATCAATAACATCTTCGTAGCCCTGAAATCAGAAGGTTGTTCCACATCAAGGGCCTTTTTGTAGCAATGACGTCACTTCGTACGATTTTCTTACTGGAATTATGTCAAACATCAGGTATTTGTTTCATGAGTGTCAACTGATGGGGACTTGATTAAGAGATTAAGACATACTTATCTTCATCTTCAGACATTCAAAGCGTCACGCTGGACGGGCTGATTAGAGCGAGGGATAAGTTATCATATCCCATGATATTCCTGTTTCTGGAGGGGCCCCATTGAATACTTATAATTGTGTTCAATTTAAACTTTCACCTGTTATTTATGATTTCCAATGAATCAGGCTCTTTTTTTTAACGACCCTCCGAATTTTTTTATATTTGCTTATGTACGCCAGAGGGTGGCCAACCTTTTTGATCAGTGCCTGATAAAAAATAGTTATGCGTGTCACTTCAAACTTTTCCAACAAAAGATATGAAAAAGGTGAAAACAATTTTACTTATTGGTTTATTATGGGATTTTTATGTAAATGGAACTTTTTTTATACATCCAAGTACTGGAATTTAAAAAATAATATAGTAAATAAGGCGTTGAGTGCTTCGCCACTTGTAAGAAGCTGTGATCGCTTCACAAATGTAGAGAAGTGATATATGATCAGCGATTGGGCGTGCCCACGCTAAGAAGCAGAGAGACGAGAGTGTAACCAGATGTCCGTGGGCTTTTGGAATAGAGACATACACACAACAATGACAGTCCACTGTGTTCTTGAGCATGAGTTTATCAATTTAATTAGAGCTATCGATGGGCCAAAACATAAGGCAAAGTACAAACTTAAGTTTTATTGTTAATAAACTTTATAAGTTCAATCAGTTAAGTTAGGAATAAAATAGAAATGAGAAAACTATGAACATTTAAGTCTAAATTATTACTAAATAGCCAGTACTGCTTAATGTGGCTTTTGAATTTGCATTTTTTTTTTACCAAATGTGTAATAGGATTAGTTTTTACAGATGCTTAAAAAATTAGATTGTTTTAGGTGCATATGAGTTAATTTTGAGCGAAATTTTGATTTTATGTTTATTATAGAAAACATTTGTTCGCTAACATATTTGATCCTAACTTAAAACAATATCTTTCAGCCAAATCGCGTAAATTTTAAAAAATTGCTTGTTGATACAACTTTCAAAATTCAGTATACTTCGGATCACTTAAAAGTTGAAATAAGTTCCTCACATTTGTATTTCAGTGTAGTATAGTGCTGTAGATCAATAATGTGTCGATTTGAATATCAGGTGGGTAACAATTAACGTCATGCAGAGAAATTAAAAGGCATTTGTGAAAAGAGGAGTATTTATTAATTTCGCAAAATGGATATTATATTTTTAAATATATCATAGCTCGGAGCATTTTAAACTTTCGTAAATAGTTCCTTCATTAATATGAAATGTGTTTATCATTTTTCTCCAAAATCGAGACTAAAAAGCAAAAGTTAATTCACACAAAAAGGTATATGACCAAGTAAAAACCAATCTTTTTTCCCCATATATAATTTTAAATTTAAGTTATTTAGATGTCCCATAATACCGGTAGGAAAAGCTAAATCCCACAGTCACAATCTTTATTCTTGAGTAGCACTCATAGGGCACAGTTCATTGTTTTCTTCCAAATTTTTTAAAACACACTCCCTCAAATACCAAAATATGAGTGCATTCACTTCCTTTAGAAAACCAGAGCATACAACGGGGTGTTCTCTACATGATAATTTTCTATTGTAATTCAATTAAGTTTATTTAAAATAAACTAGAGGGTTTTATTTTTTTTCTGGGATAACCGCATTTCAATAAAACTGTATAAAATGTTTTTTTTTTGTTATATTTTCAAGAAATCTTTGCGTGCGTGCCACTGTTACAACTTCTCCGTGTCATTCGTGCCGTGGGTCGGCCACCCCTGTATAATGGACCTCGGGTTATTCTTAGTTTTATTTTTATTTAGTTTTAATAAAAATTCTTTTGTGAACAATTTTTATAATTTAATTTTACATTTTCTTTATCGTTAAAATTCATATAGGCATTGCATATTACTTTTTTTTCTGGTAAAATATGCAATGCACGAAAAAGGTAATATTCTCTTGCCCATGACCTCATTTTACTTTATTTTCATTCAAATTGCCGATTGCAGATATTTGATATAAAAATGTTTTTGAGTGTATTTTTGGAATTATTATTCTTAAGTAGATTGAGTTTTTTAAAATTTTTTTATTAGACTAATTAAATTGACTTTCGATAGTTTTTTAAGTGTGTTTTATGTTGAAGAATTTATTAGCATTCAATTTTTTTCCCAGGAGTGGATCGAATCTATCCTGCTCCTGAGGATCACTACATCTTTTGGTTCCAGCGCCGCAGTGAATGAGCAGCTCATCGAATTGTAAAATACTTTGTAACCAATCATCAGATGTAGTAAAATCATGAATAGTTTTTGCTTGTTTGTTTTCTATTTCACTTGCTTATTTCAGCGTTTCTCAAACTGAGGGGGCGTGATAACTCAAAAAGGGTGGGGCGAGCCTATTGAAAAGTCGAAAACAAAAGATTATTTTAAAAAATCACTAATTTACTGAAAGTAAACAAACAAAATGCATTCTCTAGTAATAAAATAAAATACTCATTTACACTGATATCATACACTTATACATGCACCAGTGCTGCGCAATGTATTTTATAATTAAGTTTTTAACAAAACTAAGTTGAGAACAACATTAATAATTATCAGTGACTGAGCTTGTCATATATAAAATTATTTTCAAAAATTATCACTTATCTTCATAATTTGTATGGTTTATAGTAATCCCTTAAATGCCGACTGAAAGTTACGCGATTATCTCCCCAATGCTGCCGTTTTTCACAAACGCGTGTATGTGATGTGTTGAGGGGGGGGGGAATAAATAAGCAAATCCTCTGAAATAAGTAAATCCTTCGTAAACTCTGCCAAAGTCCTTTTATTGCATTCCCAAGCCTTCGGAATATTGTATATATACGTCCGTAGCAATTAACGCTTTGGCTGAGCGAGACGTTTGTCTACGCTGGTGGCATTTAAGAGGTTAAAGTCGTATTGTAGCTTAAGCGTTTAAAAAAGTATTAGTGAGCGAACAGTTAAATATACAAGTTCTTCCTTTTCACTTGGCTCAATAGCGTACACAGACCTCTAATATGGGGGGGGGGATTACATTCTAAAAAACAAATTTACGAAAACACCGAGGTGTGTACGTCACTGATGCCGCCTCCATTTTCTCAGTGTGTAATGGGTCGATCCTTTTCCAAAATGGAGACAAAGTTTTTTTTTATCCTACGCCCGTCTTTGGCATCTCTGCCATTAGTCGACGAGCAGCCCAATAAAATGATGACGAAGCATAAAAAGAATTAAAAAATTGTCTACAAAAAACTTAAAAACAATAGTGCAATGTCTGAGGTGGGCACCATCCATTTCACCCTGGTTGCACAGAGGGCACCAAGCAGAATCCTTTAGTCCAATGCGATGTAAATGCTTTTGCAAGTAGTCATGTCCGGTAAGTAGACGAAAGCACGCAACTCCAGCAGATCAAGGCAGGGAACTGGGAACTCTACCACTTTTGTTAACCAAGATATTCCACCTTTTACCTGCAGCTGCCTCACCATACAGGGAGACTATTAATTTGCAGTTTACTGTAAATGATTCTTTTGATGTTACGCAGAGGCAAGGGAGAGCCAGGTCGGGACATGAGAGATCCCTCTTTAGCAAGCCTATCTGCTTTTTCATTTCCAGAAATGTTACAGTGACTGGGAATCCACTGGAGGACAATGGTATAAAAACAAAAGTAAAAGTTTGTTCATCAAAGAAGATATGGCGAACTAAGGTAGACGAAATACAATCTTTTCTCTGTAATCTTAATGTCTCGCAATATCAGTCGGAAAACTAAGTACAAAAACCAATTTTCATTCTTGAGTTGCAAGCACTCATTGGGCAGTTCGTTTTCTACCAGATATTCAAAAAATCCCTTCCCTAAAATTCTAAAATCTCGCGTTTCCCTTTTCAAAGCTAGCACAAGTAACAGTGAAGAAGCATTCTCTACATAACTTCCTGTTTTGTTATTCAGTTAATTAATTGCAATAAAAATAAATTTTCGGGTTTTTTTTGGCTAAAACAACCACATTTTGATAAAATTGTAAAAAAAAATTGCCCCATCTATTATTTCTCAAATTTAAAAAAGAAATTCAATGTGTGACATCCCTACCGTGTCACATTGTGGCACGAGGGATGGCCACCCCTGGTTTGAAGGTTATTCGTTGAAGTATGGCAAACATAAAAACTGCTTTCTTAATCATGTTTAAATTTAAAAAGCACCCAAAAATGACTAGTTCAAGGAGATATAATATGTACAGCTGTGGCTCAATTGAACAAAATACAAGTGCAAGTCTTTTCAAAGGAAAATTTTAAATTCGAGCAGTTCGTGATAAGGTACATAAGACAGAATATACCGGAGGTGGGGAACTTGAGGCCGCATGTAGCCTCTGTGAGTTTTTCATGCGGCCTTCATAAAAGCTACATTTAAATGAATCATATAGATGGCAACATTTTGTAAATTATTGGAAAAAAGAGGAACGGTATGAATGTAAGCTTCAATGACTGCTCGTGGGAATAGCCAATCCTACATTTCAAATGTTAAAACGCCACCTAGTACAACATGGCAACACTACCGGACTCAAGAGAATCAATTAAGACTTCATGTTATTGATCCAAAGGTTAATTCAAATGTTAGAACGCCACCTAGTGCAACACTACCGGACTCAAGAGAATCAATTAAGACTTCATGTTATTGATCCAAAGGTTAATTCAAATGTTAGAACGCAACATGGCAACACCACTGGACATGCTCAGTTAGAGAATCAATTAAGGCTTCATGTTATTGATCCAAAGGTTAATTCAAATGTTAGAACGCCACCTAGTGCAACATGGCAACACTACCGGACTCAGTTAGCGAATCAATTAAGACTTCATGTTATTGATCCAAAGGTTAATTCAAATGTTAGAACTCCACCTAGTGCAACATGGCAACACCAATGGACATGCTAAGTTAGAGAATCAATTAAGGCTTCATGTTATTGATCCAAAGGTTAATTCAAATGTTTGAACGCCACCTAGTGCAACATGGCAACACTACCGGACATGCTCAGTTAGAGAATCAATTAAGGTTTCATGTTATTGATCCAAAGGTTAATTCAAATGTTAGAACGCCACCTAGTGCAACATGGCAACACTACCGGACTCAGAGAATCAATTAAGACTTCATGTTATTGATCCAAAGGTTAATTCAAATGTTAGAACGCCACCTAGTGCAACATGGCAACACTACCAGACATACTCAGAGAATCAAAGCTTCATGTTATGAAGCTTGATCCAAATATCTATACAGCTATACACTTACATGGATAAATATACCAACAGTGAAATATAGAAAATTATATAACAGTATCTGTGAATTGAATAATTTTATATAAAAAAATAATAATCAATTATAAGTGTTACAACAAGTTTTCCCCCTTATAGTGAATACAAAAATATTTTTTGTCACTTTTTATGCCAAATAATAAATAAGGTTTAATTTTTTTTTATATTTCTATATAATGCATAAAATTGTTTATCTAAAAACTATAATGTTATAAGAGGCGCATAAAAAGGTACATCAATCTATGCGGCCTCACTTATTACTACTCAATTTAAATGTGGCCTCTAATGGTAAAAAGGCTCCCCACCTCTAGAATATACATTATTTAAAAAAAAAACTAGTCTCCATGGGATGAAGAAAAGAGAGGTTAACCGATCTTAACTATTCGGTATACGCATACTCATTTAATTGAGGAATTTATTCAAGAAAAACGACATGCTCTATTTGATGTGTAGAATTTTTGCTTATTTTGTCCATCGCATTCGCTGGTTTGTATCTTTAAATCAGGGCTTTGAACCGTAATTTTTTTCTTTCCCTTTGCGGTTCAATATAGTGTATATATATATATATATATATATGTATACAATCACTTTCAAAAGTTAAGCACGAAGATGTAAAACGCAAAAAAACCCAACAAATACTGCTTTGATTGACACAAAATTTGGCAGTAAAGTAGCATATACATTTATACATAAAACAAAATCAATAATTATATATGGAAATGAAAACAATATTAAATTTTTGTAAGTTATCAGATAATGTCATACTGGAGACTTAAACAGAATTATGTATAAAGTGAAAATAAACAGCATAAAATGAAAAAAAAGGACATTAATAGGGTATGTGATCTGTATGCAAAGATTACACCTTCTGACCATGCTTTCAATTAGGTGGTCAACCACCGCAGAATTAAGCAATCGCCATTCTTCTTATAGAGCATTTTCCAGCTCAATAAGAGTAACTGCGGGTGGGAAACGTGAAGATACAGCACAGCTGAGAGCATCCCAAAGATTTTCAATGGGATTAAGGTCGGGCGAATATGCTGGCCACCGCCATACGCGCAATCCCTTCACTCTCCAGGTAGTCATCGACGATGTCAGCTCTATGGGGACGTGCGTTAGCGTCCATTAAAACAAAAGTAGGGCCAACTGCTGCAGCGTACAATCTCACAATGGGTTCTAGGACTTCATCTCAATATCGGACAGCCATCACAGAACCCCGTTTAAAGATGTGCAGGTCGATGCGATATCCTAATGAAATCCCTGCCCACGCCATAATGTTTCCGCCTCGGAATGCATGATGTTCGGTGATGTTTTGGGGCTGATTGGGTGTTCCTTGTTTATGCCATATCCTTATACGCTTGTCATCTGGCTCCAGAGCAAATCATGACTCATCAGTAAACATGACATTGTCCCAGTCAGACACAGTCCAATTGCCATATTCCCGGCACCACTTTAATCGTGCCCCTCTTGATTGGACGGATAGAGGAACGCAAACTCGAGGTATTTGGGTCCATTCACACACACACATATGTAATCTTCGGCATACAGTAGCTGCAGATATAGCCTTACCAATGGACGCTGTAACCATAGATGTCAAACGTGTGGAGGTCGCTCTGCGATTCCGCTTGACTACAATAGCAATATATCTATCTTCCGCTCGAGTTGTAACCCTTGGGCGACCGTCTACGGGCCTTCGGACAACTGTCTGTGTGGTTTGGAATTGTTTCCATAAACGCGAAATTACAGAATGATGAACGCTGAAGAAAAGAGCAACATCTGTGATCGACTGTCCTGCTTCAATGCGCCTCACAACACGTCAGAGTTCAGAATCTTCCATTCGTTTTCTGGAAGTCATAGAAAGACGTATGTCTTGAAAACAAATTGTACGAAAGTTTTAAACACCTTCTATCAGCACTTACAATCAACTTCTGTAACCCTTCATAAAGCTGTCTTCTTATAAGACTGCCCTTTTTGCATATTTCTTGACATGAAAGCACGGTTGGCTGTTACCTAACATATTTGCATACTTCCATCTACCTCTGCAGGGAATTGCATCCTCTTCAATTCTGATTGGCTTCCGGAAATTAGCATATTTCTCTCCGTGCTTAATTTTTGGAAGTGAGTATATATAAATATTGGTTCAATTCCGAATGAATAATTTTTATTTTGTTTGTATTCTAATTTGTACTAAAAATATAATTCTATATTAAACAAAAAATGTAATTCTATCAAAATTTTGGAAGGTTGAATCTCTTTTGAATTGCTTCACTATTGAATTGATAAAAAAAACAAACAAAAAGCACGTACGATATGAGCGGGGAGCAGAGAACGGCGAGCATTGCCATTGTTGACCTATGATCAAAATCGAATTTGAAAACTATGTTCGTGATTCTGGTTTGTCTATCAGAACAGTGCATACAAGCATTTCGCGGATGATCGCATGATGAAATGCGAAAAATGTAGAGTGATATTTTTCTTAAAAAACCAACAACTGAATTAAATCTGCCTTCTATAAGTAGTTTCATGCGAAACTGAAACAGAAAAGTACTAGTGAATATCGAAACAGTAAATCGAGAAGTAATGATGCATGTAATGATGATAATTATATGGTTGATGTTAAATTAGAAAATATTCATACGTTGGTTACAGTAACAAAATGACAAGATATATCGAACCGAAATAAACCGATACTTTTTTTTTCTGGTTCAGTTCCGTTTCTACCAAAATAAAGGTTCAGTTCCGGTTCGAAGCCCTGCTTCCAATTTTAAGGTTGTTGGAAACTTGAGCTCTACGGGAGCTTGATTGGATTTTATAGTACAAGAGCCAAATTTTGCTAAGCTGCGCCAAACAATGATTTAAAAAAAAAACCTAAAATTTTGAAAATTGGTCCTAAATTATACGTTATTTGACAAAGTCAGATTATCTCCAAAATGCTTCAGCAAAGATTAAACTAAAAAAAACTATAAATTAAGGAGGTTGGGACAAAAATTTTCAAAAAATTATAAATTTTCACTTTTTAAAAAATATTTAATAGAAGTTTAAATATTTATGTTTAAAAAGATATATGATATAAGGAAAAACGATAATTAGAAGTACTTTTATTTTTTAAATTAATCTTCTCTACGCGCATCAAATAAGCTCTGCTAGCACCTCCTGTGTTTTTCCATGCATAAGTTCCTGATGAACACGGATTCTTATGATTTTCCAGTGGAAAAATTGCAGAGTATTGTGAATATTCAAAAGTATATGGGTACACGTCTTTTGGGTCTTAAAAGCAATAACAGAGGAAAACATTAAGTGATAGAAAAAGCCTAAGTGGACTCACAGACATCTTAATAACAAAATTCAGATATTATATAGAATGGCTCTTACAAATAATATCACTGATCTGCACCAGTGGTGGGCCGTGGGTAGCCTAGTGGTTAGAGCATCGAACTCCAGACCGGAAGGCATGAGTTCGATTCCCGATTCCACCAAATGCCCACCGAGTACACACGGAGTACGTGCTCGTTAAATCAGTGGGTCCGAATGGTGTCGCCATCCATCGCGAAATCGTACTGTCACCTTCATGGGGACTCAAAGCTTAGGCTAACGACAGGCGTAAAATTCTAGCTAGTGGCATAAGCAACAACACACCAGTGGTCTCTTCGAACATTTTCAACTCACGGAACCCCTAGAAATTGAAGGTTCTGTCGTGGAACCCCTAGAACCAGAAAGTATTTTCGTGGAACCCTATTCCATGCACATACTTCGAAGAATGTATCTCAGAATAATATTTTAAGTAGATCAACATGTTATAGGCGCAATATGTTGTTGCTTATGCCACCTGATCGACAGTAACATCGGATCAAGGTCCACGAAATTCATCGCGGCTAAAGGCTAGAATTTTACGCCTGTCGTTAGCCTAAGCTTTGAGCCCCCAAAGAAGGTGACAGTGCGATTTTGCTCACGCAACACGATAGATGGCTACACCGTTCGGACCCACAGATTTAACGAGCACGTTCTCCGTTTTGTACTCGGGGGGCATTTGGTGGCATCGAACCCAGGTCTTCCTGTCTGGCGTCCGATGCTCTAACCACTAGGCTACCCACGGCCCAGGCGCAATATGTAAAGACAATTAAAAAAAGTATTGCCTTTATTTTATTAATAAATTTTAATCTAATTTTTTAAATATAATTTACTTATTAATAATATTAATTTATGATCCAAGTGTCTTCTATCGATGCATAATATTTTATAACTGGGATATGTGCTAATATTTTTTACACAAACTGTCGAAGTCTAGGTCTATGAAGATTAAATGTTATCACATTACATATTCTGAGTTTAATTTGTTTTTATATTTTGTTTTTGTTGTCACTACTTCGAGAAATATATTTCGCTTAAACACAATGCTCTGAATGGTATTGAAATGTTTATAGCTGTGTAAGAAATCCCATGTATATTTTGCATCAATTTGCAACCTAAAACTTAGAAGCTGTTCTCGCTTAAATTTAAATTTTAATATCGAGTCTCTGTGTGTGTGTTGATATGTTTTGATAAGTTGTTTCCTCTCCCTCATTGCAAGTGTCTTTTCCACAAATGCAAAGAGGTGCATTTTCCATTCCTTTTGTTTTGTAAGACATTGTGCAAACTAACTAATATAAAATTCTCTCATGGAACCCGAGATAGTAAACAATAGAATATTCACAATCTATTAGGAAATATATATATAAAGATAAAATTCTTTTATAATATTAAAATAAAAATTTTTGAAAAGTGTTGCAAAATAAAGTTATATATATATATATATATATATATATATATATATATATATATATATATATATATATACACATATATATATATATATATATAATTTTCAGTTTTAATGAAAGGGGGGGGGAGAGTGAGCTTTAACTATATATAAAGCTATTTGTAACTATACAAATTTCATAGAGAACATGAATTCATTTTGTATACGTATTTATTTCTTCACGATTTTTTTATTGTGACTCGTGGAACCCCTGGATATGTCTTGTGGAACCCCAGGGTTTCGTGTAACACAGTTTAAAGACGACTGATCTACACAGCATGAGAATTGCTGTTTGATCTACTCATTTTCATCTTCTGTTTTCAAACGAGAACCCTCAACATGGATTGTGTCCTTCGGGTATAAATCCTGGTACAAGTTTTAAAGACAGAAGCTGAATATAACGAAAGGAACTATAATCATAAACACATACACGTGTTCTATACATCACAATGAATTAAATGAAACCTTTTCTTTAGAGATCTAGGTGATTTATGTTATTAAAAGAAAATGTTTACATGGAAAGACTCATAATCCCCAAATGAGTCAGTTAATAACACCATATGGTCAGTGATTCCAAAATTTACATTTGTAGAATTAAAAACTCTAAAATTAGGGAGAAACACGACTATTTCACAGTTCAATATTCCATGCAGCAAAATTAATGAACAAAAATATTGCGATATTGAACCAAATTGTAACTGTGTGTCATGCTTCAAAAAATTAGATACATGTAGGATTCGAGTAGCCCAACGAAAGCATCTTGAAATCCAAAATAAAGGCTAAATTGTTAAAAATAATGAAAAAAGAAAATTATAAGAATTTTTTGTAGGAGGCAGGGTGTAAAGAAAATACTTCATATGCTTTTGGTAAGTACTAAAAAAAAGTAATTGCTTAAAAATTACAAATTTTTACTTTAAAGTCTGTTTTCTCAAAATGTAATATTTTTCACTTTATGTACCTTTTTCTCAAAAATTAATGATTATATAATCCTCAAATTTTCAGTGAGCATATTTTTAATATGTTTACACGTTTTATTGAAGGTAATAAGATATATCTGGTAATATATGATATATAAGATATACATAAGATATTTTTTAGAAAAGTCTTTTTAAAATCAAATTTTAGGGAAAAAATTAGATATTTTTTAAAAAATTCATAATTACTTTAATTTTTAACAAAAAGACAAATCCCCCTTCTTTAAAGGTTTATTTATAGTACACATAATCTAGTGTAAAAATGTTATCCATGAAAAGTAAGTAGTTTCTGAGGAAAAGGCACGTAAAACACAGACTCCTACGCCGAACCCCCTTAAATTGCCTTTATTGTCTTGAAGAGCATACATTATAATTTTTTTTTATCTTCGTATATATTGCAAAATTTCTCATTTCTACTCCATAATTGTTTTTTAGTAGTAAGAAAAAAATGCTGAGTGTGAAAAATTTATTTAGTAAATTAAGACATTTTGTTATTGGAAGGCAGTTTGGGAATATTGTGGCTTCATTTTACAACTAAGAGTCGGTCAGTTTTAGAATGAAAGATTTCAATTCGACACCTTCATATTTGAAGAGATCAGTTTTCAATATTTGTTTGAAACGATATATAACTTATATAATTCCTACTTCCTTTGTTTTTCTCATCCAAACTTTATTTTGTTGCATTACAACAATTACACTTTAAAACAATAGGAATGAAAATTAGTGTCTAATAATCGAAAAATGTAACAAAAGTCATTGTTACGGCGCACATATTGTTGCAAAGTATAATCATTGTTTGATAGCAATAATGTGTGCTCAGAAAGTATTTTGTATTTGTGAACTTTGCATCGGAAAGATAAGTATTTTTTGGAGTTTCAAACCTTTCTATTTCTTCGCCTTTTTTTCTATACTTGATTTTTAAAATATCTCCCATGAAGGATCACAAAACTACTGTAAGTTAGTCTAAATTTCATCAACAAATTTCTGGTTTGTTCATTTACATCAACAAAATCTTGTTAAGAAACCTAGAGAAATGAAGATCCTAATGAAGAAAATGGAACATTTTTTGCACAAGAAGACAACACGAAGGAGCAATGCGAAGTCTATCAGTTGAAGAACAGAATCTGAGGAGAATTCTCGACTTTATGGTAAATGAAACAATTAGTTTTAGTTTTTTTTTTTCACTCTTCGGCATTTACTTAGATCATCGAAGTGGAGTCGAAAATTTCAATGCAAAAAGATGGAAGCTTACTTAAACATAAAAAAAAAGAAGAAGAAACGAGTTTTACAGTAGTCGCATACGATGTGTAACATCTGACATGCTATCGTAGCGAATTTGCAATAGCAACTTAAATCCTGAAAAAGATTAATCGAGTATGATTGGAAATAATTTTCTATGGAATAATTATATCTTTAATGAAAATTTTATTTAATTAACACAAGGAGTAATGCAATTTTTTATCAAAAATAATATATTATTCTTGTTAAATTTGGAGAAGAGCGGAAATGAAAACTTATGATAACTAAAATATGACACATATACCTGTGATTTTAAAGTATTTAAAAACCATTGAAAAATAGCGTCAATAACAGTATTACTGTTAGTTGTCGAAACATTTCTATTTGTGTTCATTTCGAGCTTGAGTTCATCATTCAAAAAAGCTATGAATGGCTCGTCTTCTAGCAAACGGAAATTAACTATAAAATCACCACTCAAAATCATGGAAAGCGAAAGATATTTTTTTTAAAAAAGCAGAACCACCTTCAGTATATGGTAAAAGTAAATAACGCAGGAAATCTTAAAATTTTTGAACCGTTTGATTCGAAGAAATCGCTGTTTGTCCATTTTCAAATAAGCGTTTTGCCGCACATATGTCCCCAATATCTTGTCTAACAATACCCAGTCCACTTATTTGACGATAAGTAATATCCATATGTCGAGCCACAACATGTGAGGTGCTCTGTTTGCGATAGATCATAACACCAGATGCTCTGTGGCCCGGTCATTTAAATTGTACGCAGCAATCGAAGTCAGGTATCGAAACACGTTCGTCATTGTCTAACCACGTCTCTGCCAATATGAGTAACGTACAATTTTGTGAGATAACGTCGAAATATGTTTGGTGAGCCCTCAGACTTTTACAATTGAGCGTAAGAATCGCAAGTTTATCCTTGGTGGAATCTAATAAGACTTGCTGGTATGTGTGAAGTGGATTTAGAGTCAAGCGAAAACGTACGTATCTTTGTAATGATAAATTTAACAATATGGGAAAAAAAGGCTGGTGGCTTGATGGTTACTAGAGTTGGACCCACGTGGATAATCTTTACAAGATCCAGCTAAAGGACTTAGCTTCTTCTCTGATCCTAAAGTTAGGGAAAAAAAAACAAACAAAGATCCCACGGCCTAGACGACGGGGGGAGGGGAGGCGGAGCCCCTACCGAATGAAGGAGAAAAACAGAACTTCACTCTGCGAGGGTAGAGAAGAGACACAACCAAGCGCGTTGATTGGTTAAATTAAATAGCGACCTTTTCCCCAACTTCCTGTTACACGTTTCCGATCCTTTTCACGAAATCACTCCTACAAATCTCCAGTAACCGAGAGGAAAGATGTTACACATAAAAAAAACTCTACGTTCATATCAAATTAGTCAACTACAAAACAGATTTGAAGAGATCTCAACATAAATAAAAGAAACAAAGACATCTAAGTCTTATAATATTTGGACATTTATTTAAATCATAAAAACTTTTTCATTGAAGAATAAAAATAAATGAAGTTCAGTTTTATATATAGGAAAACAAAATGAAATTCGAATACCTAGAAAACTGATTGATCTACTAACACCAAACTCAGCAACTAAAGATCAGAAAGACAAAAGAATTTTCAAAATTATGATAAAATCAACAATTATGTTCAATACTGATGTTTTTGAGCAATCTGCTTGAATGATCAAAGAAATTGATTTCAAACAGACGGGAGAAAGATCAGAGACATGGAAAAAAAATATCCACTCCATCAGAAAGAAAGCCTCATTTAAAAAAACATCCAATTGAGAAACAGAATCATAACAAAGATGTCTCTACTTAAAAAAAGTAGAAGAAAATAGCAACAAAATCAGAGTGGCAAATCAGGGACAAATGCATATTTTGTATGAATGTGAATTGCAGGGAAGGTAAAAGAATGTATGAAAGATATGGGTGGTATGTACGCAGAGAAATGAGTATTTTGTTTGCTTGTGGGTTAGAGGGTAGGCGAACGAAAATGTGAAAGATTTTGGTGGAGTGTACGCAGAGAAACGCGTATTTTTTATGGCTGTGCGTTAGAGGGTGGGCGAACGAAAATGTGAAAGATGTCGGTGGAGTATACGCAGAGAAATGCGTATTTTGTTTGAATGTGGGTTAGAGGGTGGGCGAACGAAAATGTGAAAGATTTTGGTAGAGTGTACGCAGAGAAATGCGTATTTTGTTTGACTGTGGGTTAGAGGGTGGGCGAACGAAAATGTGAAAGATTTTGGTAGAGTGTACGCAGAGAAATGCGTATTTTGTTTGACTTTGAGTTAGAGGGTGGGAGAACGAAAATGTGAAAGATGTCGGTGCTGTGTACGCAGAGAAACGCATATTTTGTGTGACTGTGGGTTAGAGGGTGGGAGAACGAAAATGTGAAAGATTTTGCTGGAGTGTACGCAGATAAATGCGTATTTTGTTTGATTGTGGGTTAGAGGGTGGGCGAACGAAAATGTGACAGATTATGGTGGAGTAGTGTACGCAGAGAAATGCATATTTTGTTTGACTGTGGGTTAGACGGTGGGCGAACGAAAATGTGAAAGATTTTGGTGGAGGGTACGCAGAGAAATGCGTATTTTGTTTGACATGTGTGTTAGAGGGTGGGCGAACAAAAATGTGAAAGATTTTGGTGGAGTGTACGCAGAGAAATGCGTATTTTGTTTGACTGTGGGTTAGAGGGTGGGCGAACGAAAATGTGAAAGATTTTGGTGGAGTGTACGCAGAGAAATGCGTATTTTGTTTGACTGTGGGTTAGAGGGTGGGCGAACGAAAATGTGAATGATGTCGGTGGTGTGTACGCAGAGAAATGCGTATTTTGTTTGACTGTGGGTTAGAGGGAGGGCGAACGAAAATGTGAAAGATGTTGGTGGAGTGTACGCAGAGAATTGCGTATTTTGTTTGATTGTGGGTTAGAGGGTGGGCGAACGAAAATGTGAAGATTTTGGATTAGTGTACGCAGAGAAATGCATATTTTGTTTGTGTGGGTTAGAGGGTGGGCGAACAAAAATGTGAAAGATTTTGGTGAAGTTACGCAGAGAAATGCGTATTTTGTTTGACTGTGGGTTAGAGGGTGGGCGAAAGAAAATGTGAAAGATTTTGGTAGAGTGTACCGTAGAGAAATGCGTATTTTGTTTGACTGTGGGTTAGAGGTGGGCGAACGAAAATGTGAAAGATTTTGGTAGAGTGTACGCAGAGAAATGCGTATTTTGTTTGACTTTGGGTTAGAGGGTGGG
>BMAO01029427.1:0-18266 GCA_019973975.1 Trichonephila clavata | reverse complement strand
ATGTGATGCGTGGTCATCAGAAGTAACTCGTGGAACGCTAGCATTTGCATCTCATAACAAGACGAGGATTCTGGAAAGTATGGGATGCGAATACTTTGATGGGCACATTTTTCTGTGTGTTAAGTTGCCGAGCGATTTATTATACTACAGATCAGCGGTTTTTAAACTTTCGATCGACGCGGATCCCTTTTGAGTATCAGACTGACATCGTTGACCCCCGAAGATTTTGAGCATCTTTCTCTGACTTAATAGTCTTGATCAAAATATGGTTTTTTTTCATTCAAGTTAATTTAGTGATCTAGTCTAGGACCGAACATCTTTCAATTTTTTGCACGAGGCCTTTCAGAGTTTGTAAAAGAGAAAATCTTAACCTGATATGAGAAACTCCGCAAACCCTTAGAAGGGCGCTGCTGATCCCTCCCAGGGTTCCTTGGACTACTGCTGTTGTATAGCGTCATGCTACTATTTATAATGTGAACTAGTTGACGATGTCTTCTCTCATCCATCTTTAGTTCTTATCCACAATTGTTCTTTGTTGTTGTCGTGTGTTTTCTACTGAGATACATATGAAGACGAGAGAGGAAAGACAGAAACATGCCTTACAAACACAGAAGAATATAGACATTTTATTACAATGATGATCCCAGCATACAACAGAAGGGATGTGCTGCTTTCTATTCGAGACGGGAATCCATTTCAGGTGAAAGTCCGACTTCTTTTTCCAAAGATTACATTCATGCCTTATTCGGGATTCGAACTCGAGCCCACTCGTTTACAAGCCGAGAGTCATATCCACCATACTGTCTGGGCGGCATTGGTCTTTGTGGGAAGGATTTTAGATGAATCGAAGTCCTCAGTTACACTAGTAGAGCAGTGGCTTCTGAAACTCCCTGCTCCTATATCACTTTCGAAGTATAGTGACCAATTAGTTGGCCTTCAAAGATTTACCTCCCTCCCCACTCATGAGTTTTTAGCATTTATATGAATACTTTAACAACAGGGGGAAAAAAGGGAAGCATTCTTTCAAAAATTGTTTTTATTCCAAATAAAAACATTTCAACAATGATTTTTTTTTTACAAAAATATGATAAAATTCCTCGTGTTCTTAGATACATCTCTCCAACAACTTTATTATAGGGTATATTTAATTAAGACGAGTTTTGATCTTCATGTAGACAGTTAGTGAGCTTGAATTTTAATTATGCTTTTTAAATTATTTTCTAGGCACATCTAGGATTCTTTTGCGGTACAAAGTTTGAAAATAGATGATTTAGAGTTATATACGAAGTAACTTTTAAAACAAATTTTGTAAGTTCTAACAAACTGTTCTTAGGACAAACATTTACTTTTATAATTTATAATGCATTTTTGTAATTATTGTCACTTAACTTATTTTTCAAATTGAAGAATCTTTAAAATATTAGCATTTGAACTCAATAAATTTAAATTACTTAAAATATGGTTAAACGAATAAGTAATTTAATTAATCTATAGTAATATCGAAAAGAGAGTGCAATGTGCATGTGTGTGGATGAATATGTTACATTCATATTTTTTATACTCTTGTTGTTTTTTTTCCCGTAAATTTTATTCTAATACTTTTACTTCAATTCATTACTGAGAGCGTAACTATTTCCAGATTATTTTTCACACATAAAGACAAGTTTTAATTTCTATTTTATGGAATCAGAAAGATCACTCAGAATGCCCGAAAAAATGCTCAGAATAATTTTTATAAATTTTGTAAGGATTAGATGAATGGATTTTTTTAAAAAAAAATAAATGCCTTTAAGATGATAAAATATTTCTATATTCTTTTTATCTCTAACAATATAAGTAACTTTATAAGTTTTCTTTTGATTTATTTGCTTTTGAATAAAATTCAATTTTGAGGATAAAAAAATCAATCTAAGCAATAAAAACTTTTCACCCTTGATTATCACTTTAATTAATTTATTTAATGTTTTATATTTATTAATATAGCATAGAAGTATTACAGTGTATAAAAATACATTTTTCTTACGATAAATTTTAAATGCTTCTTCCTAGCGCTTTAGTCTTTTAAATACAAAAAGGGACTGATATATCATATTACAAGTTAAAAAATAGAAAATAAATATAGGGGGAAATGTACAAGCAGTCAGTTGTTAATGTTTTTTTTTCAATTCGTTAAACTGCCTATCATATTCGTGTAGGAATTACTTATTTAAGATAGAGATAAGAACACATTAGCCTATTTAGTTGGTAATGGACTTACCCAATTTCGTAACAATGTTATCGATTTAGCATCTTAAGTACTTTGTTCCGACATGATCTACCCTTGTTAATCGATATATTTTACTTATTCCAGACGTAAAACCTCTTACCGAGATGATAATGAATTTATGGATATCTTCTAGTTCTAAATACGAAGAATATAAGGAAATGCTTAACTGTAATATTTTTGCAATGATATTATTGTTATCTTTAAGAGCCTGAGCATAAGAAATCAAAAATGCGGAAGGTGTTTTTTAAAACATAAAAAATAACAATATCTCCACTGCAAGTATATAATAACATGATGTAATACATTTTCTAAAAAAAATTGTATTCTCCCAATATTTTGTTTCTTGTAAAGATTTTATTTATGATAACGGTACATTCACACAGCTAAAAGATTTTTTTTTATAAAACAGGATAGAGAGAAATTTCTCCTACTTTAAAATCTGTATGCACTCATTTACACTTTCAAGAAAATCTATATAACAACATATAAGGTAAATCTGTAGAATAAATTATTACGTTTTATAAATTCAGAATTGAGACATTTTCCAAATTTTTTTTTCTTTCGTGTTTTCAAACTAGAATGAAATATCCAGAACCAAGCTTAGATGACAAAATATGTCACATAAACGTATAGGTTCTATGCTCTATTTGGTGAGCAAAGGATCCATTCAGTGTGCATTAGCAATATGTTATATAAATACACATAATAATTTCAAGTAATTAACTGTCAAATTTAAATTTAAAAGCGTATTTTTTGTTTGAATGCTGACTATCTTTGTGTTTTCTAGATATAGAGAATATCTTCTGATACAGAAAAGGATCTTAAAACATAACAAAATATATGTTTAGTCAAAGTATTTGGAAGTTGAGAACATTATTTCTCAAAAAAGTTCCAAAAAGATTTTCAAGCTTGGATTATTCATGTACAAGCAATACTTTGTTCATTGTAGCTTTTATTGCTAGAATCACAAAATCATGTTAAGAATGTGTAGAATCACAAAATCATGTGAAACACACACACACAATACGCATTTGGAAATATTACATTCAATACATTTTCACCTAAAATATTTTTTGTAAAGTAAATCGTAAGCATTTGTGTGTTTTAATTACTTAATAGTCACTAAAACAGCACGTGTGTAGTATTAGCGTAAATAAGCTTGAAATGAATTCCATATAACACTCTTAGATATTCATTATGTAAATCAAATAAACTAACATTTAAAAACACGAAATTAAGGTATCCAACTACCCCAAAATTGTGAATTTTACCAAACATTGACAAATTTTTTTATGATTTCTTTTATAGACCATCATATTAGCTTTTTAAAAATACCAAGTTTGTTACTTTCCATTCACTAGAAGACAAACTACAAGTGTTTTAGTAAAAGCAGATGTCATTACTTTAAGCAAAATGTCATACATTAAAGCGCGTTTTACTCAAAATATGTTTTTTTTTAAATACTCATTGCTCAAAAAGTTTTGGAAATAATTAACTGAACTTTTTTGTGTATGTTCCGTATAATAGTAGAAGTGTTTTAATTTTCACTGTTTTATTACAAAATTTACAGCCCCTTATGTGAAGATAATCACTGCTTTTTTAAGCAATTTCATATAATAACAAAGATAAAGTGCTCTAGTTTTTGTAAAAATTAAAATATCTCTTATCCTGAAGTTCATTTCAAAAATGAATAGCATAGCAAAACATTAGAATTGAAAAATTGAAAATCTGTTTAAGAAATTTTGGTACAGAATGGGCCGCGTTTATGTTATTTTTTGTCAAGTTTTATTCATTTTTTCCCCATTTTAGAATTAATTTCTTTTTCTATTCTTAATTTTAGCATATATTTTTCTTAAAATGTACTAAACAAATATAAAAAAAATCCCCATATCTCCATTTTTGGAAAAAAAGTTGTCGCTAGTGGTCGAATTCCTTAAATTATTAAATTTAATAATCACAGGTAATGCTTGTTCAAATATAAAAATAGATATCCCATAAAACAATGCCCTTTTTTTAAAAAATAATTTTCTCTCTTTTCTTTTCAGTTTTAAATTTAAAGTATTTATTGAAACTAATTGACCATTGTGTGTATACCTTCTTTATCAAATTTGAATACTGGAATGCCCGGAATGCATATTTAGAAATAATATCACAAACATCAAAATGGAAAGAACTCTTAGAAATACTTAACAATGAACAACTATCAAAATAAAATTAAGCTGGTATTCGTGGTTCTAATGAAAAGTTGTAATGAAAATCTTTATTTTCAGCCAAAAAAGTAAGCAAAACTTAATTTTCGTAATTGAGTTATAAGAATTTCTTTCATAGAAAGAGGAATTCTAGCGTGGCGCGTTATACCACGTCAAAAACTTTTTATCGACATTCGTAATTATTCTGTGACATCTTAGGAAATAAATAATTTTCTTAAGTCAAGATCAACTGTTAAATGCATGCATATTTGAAATTAAAAGGGGGAAATGCTTTTTTTTTGTCTGTTGGAATTACACGATGACCGTTATGATAAACTTAATAGAAGTTTGTCTTTATAGAATCGTTTATTAAGCCTTGGCAGCAGTGTTTCAATGACCTGAAAGTGAAAGAGCTCGCCTTTTTCGTTCTTTACGTCATCAAGGATTTTAGGGAAGAAATGCAAAATGGGAGTGCAAAAATTGCAGCTTGAATGCGACAAGCGTCATTTCACTTTGCGTATGTCATCTGAGGTTTATCGAGTTTGTCTCCGAAAACAGGAAATAGATTTTTGTGTTTAAAAATGTTATAAGTATAGTCATATCTTTTTCCGTTTATATTCTTGTGATTTAGAACCTTCTTAAGTTCCTACAAACTAGCATTATAAAAATAAAAAATAAATCAATTCCTACTTAGGTAAACAAAGAAAAAGTTTATTTTAGTTACTTTTTATTGAAAATTACAATTAACGTTCTCTATTATATGTATATACATATGAAAGAATCATAATATTAAGTGGCAAAATAGAAAGCTATTTTCCTTGCAATTTTCCATTTTTCTTTCTATAAATGGTGTTAAAATGTTATTTTGCTTATTTAAATTAATTAAACTTAAATATTTCAACAAAATAGTATAGTAAAAAGAATTCATATTCTCAGAAATTAGGCCATTCCAGGTGGAATTTGAAACAACAACCTTTGGATGAGAAGTCCAACGCGCTATACATTGGGCTACAAGGACTGAAGATCGATTCTCCTTATTATATATGGTATTAGACTATTATTTTTAGTTGTTATTATTTATTCATTAATTAAATTTAACTAATGAATTAATATTTGAAAAAAAAAAACTGTACAAACATCAAGTGTTATCCACTACACGTTTCAAAAAAATGTATTTGAACTTGAGTGGATGAATAAAAAGTATTTTATTAACAATTTTAATATTAACAAGTGCAAATGAAAATTTGAAAGTTATGTACTTTCGTAAACAAGAATAATGCAATGCCCTATATAAATAGAATAATTAATTAAAATTTATGATCGTAGTGAGTGTTTATTAACCAAATGGTAAATGTCAAACCAGTTTCGTTTCCAGTAAAAATAAATTGCATAATTTTAACTAAATAAAAATGACTTACGATATACGTATATGTTTATATTTTTATTATTCTGTGAACGCATTTAAAAAGAGCTTCCGTCCATGAAGTTAACATTAAACGACCATTAAAAACAAATAACTCTAGAAAAGGAAATAGAACAAGACTAGGAAAAACACTCAGCTCAATAGTTCTTATTTTGGTTAAACAATAGTCAATTGCTGACAATTCTTGTATTTATTGATTTCAACAAATTTTAAAAATGACTACTTGTTTATGAATTATGTGTAGAATATATTTAAAACAACAATATAATCCTTGAAATCTGGGGATTAGAACTAGCCAGAGTTTGTATTTCTAACGAGCATTCAAGGCAACCCTTGAATATATAACATTTTTTCCATCCGAATTATTTTATCTCTCTCTAAGCACTTTTTGACCGTTCGTATCACATCAAAATCAACGCCGCCCTTTAATGTAATAACACCCTTGAGAAGTAAGTGAATAATAACAATAGCTACAAAGCCAAACAAATCCCGACCAGCCGAAATTTTGCAATCCAGAGAAATCTGACAAATCGCACGCCTTACGCTCCAAATATCAGCCCCATTATGTCAAGCGTCTACAGAGAGTGAAAACACATTCTGTTGCCCTTTTTCCTGTTGTTTTTCTACAAACTTAGGCACTTTTTGTTTCTTTTTTGGAAAGGGCTCGGTCACTTTGCAACAAACAATGGATCATGGTCGACAGCTTCGGTAACCAGTCGGTATGAAAGATATGGATCGTGTTGCTATCATTTAAATATGTTTGACATTTACTGAATCTTGTAAGAACCGAGGAAATTACATAAAATAAATAACTGATCACGACTTTCCGTCTCGTAATACTTATTTAACATTACTCAAGTTTAGGATATCCGTTGTGGGAGCTTTAGTGTTTTGAGGGTGAATTATAAAGGAATTCTTTGGAAAACCGATTTAGTCGGGGTTCCCAGAATATCAATTTGATTGATGAAATTTTCGTCTGATTCATATCGTGAGAAATGAAGAGCAAAAATTTCTGTACCTACAATATAATGAACAATCACGAAAGTTGTTGTTTAAAAAATTATATTTGAATTTATGCATAGATTTTGATAGCATCAGACTATTATCCAAATGAAATATGCTAATCGAAATAATACAGGACAATTCATACATATTTATACACGAGGTGGATGGACAATTTTGCAGAAATATAATTCCTATATTTCATATACTTAAATGCTGCTAAAAGTCATTGATTTATAGTATGTTTACATAAAAGATAAAACTATTTTTTAAATTTTATTAAAATTTTTATGATAAGGATTTTTTGCTTTTGATTAAGGAATGTTCAATAACATTTAATTTGTTTTGTAGTTATAAAATTAAATTGAAAAAGATTAAATAGAGACTGCGTTATTAAATCCAACATTAATCATTTAAAAGATTTAAAAAGTATTATTACAATAAATTCAAAAGATAACGTTTAAATAACTCTACATTTATAGTTACATGGAGTATTTGATGAACGTAAATGTCTGTTAATTAATTAAAAAACATATTCATACAAAAATATTCCTTCTGTTCGAACTATTAAGCTAAATAGTAAAATTTAATGTTACTATTATTAACGGACAGTTTATGAACTAATCAACTCAAAATTATTTCAAAAAAAATTAAATAAAAAAAATCTGATGTATATTCAGTCTATTCGTACCATTGCATAGTAGAAAAACATAAGTTTTTGTGATATGCTAATACTATATGAAAGATGTAATTTTGTATGTGTTTGTTGCAAAGGTTAGTCACACCTTTAGTAGACTGAAGTAAGAATATTATAAATTTATGTATATTTTAAGAAGCTAAATTTTTTATAATGTGTATTTGTTTGAAGGTTGTGACGGATCTATTCTCGTCCTTCAACTAATACTCATGGGAAATTTTTGGGTTATCAATCACAATCATCCCTTTTGGAAGAAGAAACCATGATATGCAGATTAGGTCGGTTATATATAGCATCGGTTTTCTAGCTAGTATGATAAATAGACGGGGTTATATGGAGATTGAAATATAGAGAATCTGATGACGAGGGGAGATAGCTACCAATCAGGAATTACTACTTATTGATAGCGCGTTTCAGGCATTAAATAAATGAAGATATTAAAGTGACGATTGGTCACCATAGTTTAATTGTAACTCAAATATTATAGTTGTGGATTGATCCCATAAAAGGAGGTTCAATATTATAGAAGTTTTCTCATAATTCGCGTCTCTCCTGATTTGTTCTCCTATTGCTCTTATTAGGAACAACTCTTCTTGTTTGAATGATAGAAATGTGTCTGTTGATAATTTGTGTGTTGAATAAATAGTTGAAAAGTATTACGGCGAGTCATCTTTCACTTTCTCCCACACCTCTAGCCAGAGCCGAGAGTAGATCTAATACGTTATAAGGTTAAATTGACAAATTAATAATAGAAAGGTAATTTTTTATTTAAAAATTAAGATGCGAAAATGCAATCAAAATTGATAATTTCCATACAGATACTTCACAGAAAGTTCTTATTTTGAGAAATATTATTATTGATGTTCATTTATGTATGACAAAGTATTTCATGCTTTTATATTCTGTAGGAATTTTTGAAAATTGTGAAAAAAAACTCTGCGATATAGTTAATTTAGCTCTATCTGCTATATTAAAAACCTAGTCAGATACATCAGTTGCTCATTAGAAATTCACTACTATGTATTAAATATTCTTTGTTATTGCTACGTTAAATTTCAGTATGAGACCAGAAATATTTTAGGCACATTCTTTAGATCATAGATTCCCAACCTTTTTAGATCTGCCGCCCCCTTTTCTAGTAAATATTTCGATACCACCCCCTACCATTCTAGAGAAATAAGAGTGTATATAATACATAGTGAAAACAAGAGTTAAATTTTAAAAACTATTCTATTACTAATGGAAAACATTTTTTCATTTAATTTTTTTCTAAAGACCCAATTTTTTTACTTGCTAATCTGAAATAGCAAATGCCACAAATATATATAGGACATTGGTGCTTGACAGGATATGGTTGGATATTTGATAGGATATTTTTTTTTTGTAAATTGACAGTTTCAACCCTTAAAGAATCACACTTTAATTCCTGGTCAACATATTTAATTATATTTCTTGGATAATATACGCAATTAAATAGTGGACGAAACATTTTTAATGCTGCTCACAAAAACAACACGTGCACTACAGAAATTAAAATCCACTATATCATTCAACTTAATGTAGGTCTGAATGTAATGTAATCTTTAAGTTTTTCATCCACTTCCCGAACTACCGAAATATGTGAATTTTCGTACATGTGTGATATAGAAATGATTTAAATAAATACAATAAAGGTAAACAGTAGTAAAGTTTATTTTGTTTGTACATATCAACGTGTTTTTTTTAGTCTTTTTTAGACTATATTTGGTTAATCTGCCCAAGCCCCTCCGTGCCATCTCAACGCCCCCTAATTTTCTCTGAGTCTTTTACTGCCCCCCTGAAAGCTTCAAATGCCCACAAAGGAACCTTATTGCCCACGTTGAGAACCTATGCTTTAGATCAGAGGTTCCCAAACTTTTTTGTCTCGTAGACCCCTTGCCATGTTTTTCGGTTTGCGGCAGACCCCTGCTTAATTAATATTGAATATTTGTAAATTTATCAACTTAAATTCTTTTTAACCACTGGTACTACTGCTCATACTTTAAAAGAATTAAATTTCTAACTGTAATGAAATATAGTGTTTATAAAGTAAAAAACATATGTTAATTAATTAAATTAAAATTAATTAATAATAAAATTGTTAAATAAACTAACTAAAACAACAAACGAATTATTTTAATGGGAAGGATGAATCTCTAGCACTACAATATCTAATTTTCAACATTTGGTATCAATCTTGTCTGGTTTATTTCTAAATTTCCTCTTTTAGTAGTGTCCAGTTTTTTTTTCTTCTTCCGAGATTAGCAACCATGCTGAAATTCTTTCAACTCTGGGAAAAGCAATGAAAAAACTTCCTCACGATATTCCATAAGTTGGGACAAATAACAGGTTTGGCTTTTTATCAAGCCAAAATTGCTGCCATCTGTTTCTAAACTTTAAGATCTTCGTTAGTGCTTATTAGTTCCTATTGTAATTTGACATTTTTTTTCTTATAGGATCATATGAATTCATTACCTACTGTGGTATTGCCATAGTCAAAGCTTTCTCAAACCTGGTTTCAAAATCTGAATAAAAGGCATTCAAATGTTGAATGTAGGTTAAAACGTTCTGATAGATTGCCTGTGAGAAATTAAGAAAATTCGGGATCTCCTCTTATTATATTTCTTAAACTTAAATCAGGAAAGAAAAGCTTAAATGATTCTTGCTTTGGTAAAATATATGCGGTCCCCTTGTAAATGCAAATTAACCACATTAAATTTAGTAAATAAATCTGTTATATAGGTAAAATTTTGTTTACAAGTGATTATAAATTTTCTCTTTAAAGTTACGATCTAGTTTAATAAGAGACCCCTATCATATAGACCCCCTATTTACACCTCATGGAACCCCAAATTATTTTTCGGCTGGCGTAGACCCCTTGGAGGTCGTCATAGATCCCTGGGGATCAATATAGACAACTATGGGAATCCCTGCTTTTAGATGATAATGAGGTCCAAACATTTTTCTAGCCATACACAGATAATTGTTTACACTGAAAGCGTCAATAATATGAAGCTAATCTTATAACTGCTGTGTGTAGACTCAGAACTTGTCTCTATCAGAGCAAATAATTTGTTGTTTATATAGATATGTATACTTTATTCTTATAAAACTGTATCTTTTAATTTATATTGTATGGAAACAAAGCCTTACGCAATCTGAGTAATACTTTTTTCTTTGTGGCTATTACAAAAATGTAAATACAATTAAAATGTTTAGGATTATTTTTATCTTTTTACTGATTTTTTAGTATTAATAGTTTATTAAATCATGCTATTATGCCTGAGATGTTCCAAGTTATACTTAGTAGCAAAATGATAAGCGTCAGAATGTGTCACTTCCGCAAAACTATGATTAAGCTGAAATCATGCAGCTAACATTGCATATATATATATACATATATATAATTTCTGAATTAATATATTTTAATTTCTTACATGGTAAGTTTCTACACCAATATATCGTTCGCAGAGATGATGAATTTGTCAATGTAATGTATGTGTTCTGCAGATATCTTTTTCAATAAGTACCGTAAAATCCGGTGTATTACGCGCATCGGCGTATAATGCCCACCTATACTTTCAAGCTGCATTTTTTAGTTTTTAGGTATTTTTGGCGTTTAATGTACACCTCTTTTTTTGTACAATTGCAATGATCTTATGTTTGAAGTAATTTATTCGAAGTATTATTCTAGGCTTTTGATATTAAGGGTATGCCATTTCTTTTAAATAAATATCATTCGATCTATGCAGAAATCTGATTTTTTAAATGCTTTTTCTATTCTTTATTTTTGAAGCTATCATTTTTAAACCCGGCGTTTAACGTGCAATCGTAAATTTCAATCATTTCTTGAGGTAAAAGTGTACGTTTTACGCTGGATTTTACGATAATGCTCTTTATTGTTTTCTTAGACTGAGACCTGTGGCTGGAAGAAGGATGGAATGTGTATGAAACTTTAGTAGAATCTTTCGTTGAATGTGACCGATGGTAACTGGTATTGAAGGATTTCGAGTAATAAGTTGAAATAAACGTCATATCTCCATTCTTTTCTGGAAGGATATATAATATTATTATTATTTTAGAAGAAAATATATTAAAATAAATTATATATTAGAGGTTTTTATTTATGTTTTACTGATTATCTGCAGATTGTTATGGTTATTAAAGTCGTACAATGAGTGCCAAAATTGGTTTTTACCATGGTTTCTCTTTTTTCAATCTTTGTTCCATAGAGATTTGGAATAATTTTTTACAATTTTTTTCCATATTTATCTAGTATGCCTATGATTCTTAATTATCTCTGTTATTTATTAGAGTTTTTGAAACGAGAATGGATTATTTATAATGATATGAGCATGAAAATTTCAGGTGAATTTAATTGGAATTATAAGAATGGAACATACTAAGCCCAAACTATTTGAAATTAACTATGGTCAATTTTATGAATGAGTTCAGTAAACAACAGACAAGAAATCAAAAAATATTCAAATAAACAGAATTTGAACAAAAGCTAAATAATGTTTATAAAAAAATAAGAATAAATTATGTTTTGACTATAATCTCAGTAAGATTACTATATAATGAATACTGTATTAAGATATGATCCATTAGAATATGGTATTACTTAAGAGAATTAAAAGATGCTAATGCAGTAATTTTCAAACTGTGGGGCGTGATAACCCTACGTGGATGACGCAAGCATATTGAATAGTTAAAAATAAAACATTTTTTAAAAATGATTAATTTACTAAAAGTAAGCAAAAAACAAATATATATTCTGACATAATTAAATAAATTACCTATTTACACTCATATAAGAAACATATAAATGTATTTTTAATGCAAAATGTACTTGATAATTATTAATACTAAATTAAGAATATGTTTAATAACTTTTAGTGACTTCTAAAGGGATTTTAAAAGGAAGGTTTAATATTAGAAATCGACAACACACACAAACATACATTCTAATTTCTTTTTCTACGAGTATAATTTCTTTAAGGAATCCGGATAGATCTGGAATGGATGAAAAATGAATGATTGAGAAAATAAACATTTAATTTAATTAAAAATTATTCTGCAATCTGTTCCAATTTAAAAATTTGAATAAAATATGATACTTATCCTACTTAAAATGTCATTGTATGGATGGGGGGGGGGGGAGGCGATGAAAATTATGATTGAAAATTGGGTCACAAATATTGAAAGTTTGAGACGCACTGTGCAAATGAATTGAAATCTTTATCTAGAATGTTTGTATAAATAAATATGAACTATTTCTATGAGTTCTATTCAATTATCATAAGTGAAGTACAATAAATTTTGAAATGTTCTCAAAATTGTTTTTTTTTCCCCATAAATTTACCCTGTAAAATTCGAATTACTTTTTCATATTATGAGTTTGTGTTATGTAGAATTAGAAATTTAATCTAAACTTAATCTACCTCACATAAAAAAATGAACATAAATATTTAAAGGAAATTATTTCCAGTCGTCCGTGATTACAATATTTGTGCATAGAAGCTAATTCAAATTGTTTTTTAGGAAGCTGTTGATGTGTAACTTGAGATAATAACGTTATAAACATAGCTTTTATAAAAGAAATCAATGTTTTCTAGATATTATGATGACCTCGTATAAATCATGCATAGAAATATGTAATTTGTCTCATGAAGCAAAAAAGCAAGTTCACTTCAATAAAAGCTTATTCTAAGCTTTTCATCATTCTCATTATTCAAGTAATATAAAAGCAATAATTAAAGCATTGTAAATCAAAGATTTGATCAAAAGAGGAAAGGTATCTTTACTTTTTTTAATATACAAGAAGCAGAAGTTATTTCTTGTTACTAGCGGATTTATTTTAATGGTCGGAAATTATTCTTAGAGATCTTAATAGTGTGAATTTATGCGACATCACGTAAGGAAACGATTTGGGTTTTATAAATACATTATAAAAGTGATCTTTTAAAAAACATTTAACAGACGTTAAAAATAAACATCTGTAGAAAAGGCAGGTAATATTCATTGTGTTTTTTTTTTAAAAAAACTTTTTAGTTTGAATTGATAATCGAATAAAAAATTAGATTAAATATTGACACTCTCACATTTCCAGTCAATTTTAAATAAGTTCTTTCAATTTAGTATATAGATTTATTGACTCAGTGTGTGTTATTCTGTATTGAAGGTAAAAAGTGTAAGTTTTTATGGAATAGATGCTCAGATTAGTTATGATCAGGATCTTCAGTCCCGGGATCTCGGTGGTTTTTTTCAAATCCCGGGATTTAATTTTTTTCTGAATTATATTTTGAAATTTTTTTCAAAGTATTGTGAATCTGGTATTACACTTAATCTATCTTATTTACTTTTTTTGTACTGTATATGTTTAGTGTTGGTTTTCTTTACGTGTTGAACCTTTGAAAGTTTTCGAGAAAGATGTGTAAGTTAAACCATGAAATTTCATGTTTTCTCTTATTTTTTTCTGTAACTTTCACCCCAGGGGTCAGAAAACGGACATCCCCCCCCTTTAGGATGTCCGGTGTCGGTTAACATGGGCAGAGACATTTAGAACTTTTGGAAAATATCTAGTAGGGTATTGAGCCCTGGGATCCTGGAATTACGAAACCCCTGGGGGGGGGGATCCCGGTGTTTCTTCCAATCCCGAAATCTCGGGATTAAAATAACTAATTGCTGGATTTAATTTTTGACTGAATTATATATTTAAAATTTTTTCTCATAAAAATTTTATAAGAATTAAATTTTTCAAAAATTTATATTCTGTTTATGAAATATTTACGTAGAATTTTTTTGTGCAATTATAAGTGATAAAAATACAGTTTTTTATAATATACTGCGCATATATTATAAAAAATATATGCATGGTATGGGAGGACGTCACAAGGATCTAAGTGGCTCATTGCAATGCTTACACAATAATATAAGCAACATCACAAGAATAGATTTTGTCACAGTCCCTTCTTCAATTAAATGCCGTTAATTAATAGCGGACTTGCATGGAAGACTTAAGACACTTCAAATCCCATTGCATGACTAATAGCTCATGTAACTGGATCTTCAATTTCGAATGAGGTAACACTTGAAATTGATTCACATTCTGATTCAATAACTGGATCAATTTATATACAAAAACCATTAAGTGTACCATAAGAACTAAATAAAGTTATAAAAGAGGTATATGCACCATTAAATTTGAAACACTATCAAAAATTCAAAAAGAAATGCCTCTTTTTTTTAAAATGGAGGGAGACGTGGTGACTACCTGAAAAGAACATACTCCTATTTAATAATGATAATACTTACTAGTAAAGAATTCGAACGTGCATTTTTTACGGCAAGACATTTATAACAAAAATAATAAACCGTTCCAACATGAAATGCTAGAGGAGCTGTGTTCTTAACTGTGTTCTTCTGTGTTCTAGGCTTATTTACGAAAACAAAAGAAATGAAGACATGCTTTTTAAAAAATTTCATTATGTACTATTTTTATTTATTTTTTATATGTATTAATTTTTTATTTATTTCATTAAATAATATTAAATCAATTTTTTAATTATATTTTCAGTCTTATTATGCAATTTCAACTACGCTAATATATAAGTATTTTTAATAAATAGTCCAATCCTAATCCGGGATTTGGATAATGTAATCCCGAAGTCCCGGGATTGAAAAATATGACACGGATTTGCAAACCCTAGTTATGATCATGAACTGTTGAGATACATTCTCCCCACTATAATGGAAGTTTACATATATATATTCTATAATCTACTAGAAGGCTACCAAAAGCAAAAATTTTTTTTCATAAGCATTTATTTGAATATTACTACAAAGAAAACATAGTAGGAAGAATATTATCGGTCGTTTTTGATGTTAGACATCGCATTGCTTACTATTTTTGTATAATTATAAAATAGTAAGATGCAATTATTTTAAATTTAATCACTTGCATTCTTGTTCCATAATTTCACAAGAAAAATAAAGCAAATTGTTAGTTTGAAAAGATATAGATACAAAAAAAAAAAAAAAAAAGAACAAGCAGTTAACATTATATTATCTCTCCGCTAGGCGCACTTCAAGAAACTCCATCCATAGGCGCTGCCTCTCTTAGATGCATCACCTTATACTTGCGTTTGAAGATGGTTTAAACCAGTGATTCCCAAAGTGGTCTATATAGACCCCAGGGGTCTATGACGACCTGCAAGGGGTCTACGGAGTGAAAAATCATTTGGGGGTCCATGAGGTGTAAATGGGTCTATGATAGTGGTTCTCATTGAACCAGATCATGACGTTAATCTTAAAAAAAATTTGATCCAGTGGGAACCAGATTTTACCAATTTAATATTTACTAAACTTAATGAGGTTAGTTTGACAACATAAAAGGTAACTACCATACTAGGTGACAACATAAATTTTATTAATACAAGGAGTATTTCAGCATTTCTTTCCAAAATTAAGCTAAAGAAGTATAATATTGGACGTCACGAATTTTATCAATTTTTCACAGTCTGTCAGGACATTTTAACCTACGTTTAACATTTAAATGCTCTTACATAGATTTTGAAACTAAGTTTGAGATTGTTTTTTATAGTAATACAGCAGTAGAGACACTGATTTCAAATAGTCACTTTGAAAAAAAAAGTGTCATATTGCATAAGAACTGATTAGAATAGGTTCCTAATGAAGATTTTAAAATAAAGTTTAGATACGGATGTCAGCAATTTTGGCTTTAAAAAGAATACCTGAGATTTGTCACAAATTATGGAACATCATGAGAAAGTTTTTAAATGTGTTTTCCTTGTGAGAGGGAATTTCACTGAGATTGCCAATCTCAAAAACAAAAAAAGAAAGGAAAGAGACGAACAAAGGAAGGTTAGGGTTAAACTTGACAAGATTGATATTAAATATTGAAAATTTGTTATTGAAACACCAGATTCATCCTTTTCTTTAAAAGCATTGTTCAGTTATTTTGTGTAACAGTTATTTATGTATTGATTTGATTTTAATTTTAATTCTTTAACATGCACTCTTCAGTTTTAAACGCAGAACTATACTTCAATTACAGTTAGAAATTTAAATTTTTGAAAGTAGTAGCATCAACTAACAAAAAGACATTTAAGTTGATAAATTTGCAAAAATTTAATATTAGGTTGCAGGGTCTACCCGAAACCGAAAACATGGCAAGAGGTCTATGAGACAAAAAAGTTGGGAACCTCTGGTTTAAACATTTTATTCATGAGATTTGACATTGTTATATTAAAATTATTAAGATAAGGTACTGTTGATATTAAGAAAAATTCTTAATTTTTGTAATATCTATAGCATTATCTACCTATCAAAATTACGGATTGCCATTGAAGATTATAGATAATAGATAAAAAAAAAGCACCTATCTACCCAGAGTGATTAAGAGTGTTGCGGACCGCTTGTGCCCCAAGCTTGAAGGATTCCATTTATAAATTCAACGTGCCAAGAAAAATATCTTAAACCGATACTTTTACTCCGATGATTCCTTGTATTTGAGTCTTAGTAGCCTTAGCCATCTTTTCCCCGTATATTGAATTGTTACAATCCGTAGAAACTTTCCCATGCATTTTTTTTTAACAAAGTTTATTTTAAACAAATGAATACTATTAAAATCAAAAAAATTATTTTCAGTTCACAGCCGTGCTTAATTACTTTAGGGTACATTTTACATTGATGAAAATATATCAAAACCAAGAAAAAAATGTCGACTAATAAAACTTCGGGATTACAAAACGCCAATCGGCTACCTATACAAATAGGTAACATATTTTGATAAATTCAAGATCACAGGTAAGTGCGAGTGAGCCATTTCAAATGTGAAATGATAATACATTAAAAACTGGTTAACCACCACAATTTTAAATGCAGTATTAAACTTGAATGCCATGTTCGTACTGGTACAGGATATCAGTTTGTGGGAAGGAATTGCATCCTGTTGCTCTTGTCGGTCAATATAAGGTTGTTTATTTCTGGTTGTTGATGAAGCTGGCATTGCGCCCAATATGTCCCATTCGTGCTCGATTGGAGAAAGATTTGGTGATCTAATAGGCCAACGTAACACGTTAAACCCTAAAGAACCTGTTGGATTACAACAAGGATGAGTGAGCACTTTATCCTGCTAGAAAGCATCCCTTGAAGGATGTTTACAAATCGCAGAGCAACATTATGAAAACCGGATTGACGCACTAGTTTTCAGTTAGAGTATGTGCATTAATCTCGAGAAGGCTCCAATAACCATCAGAAAATTGCACACGCCAGACAATAACTTAAGGTCAGGCCCAGTGTATCTAGGTGACAGAAAGATTATTTGCAGGCGCTGACATGGCCTTCTTCTAATCAATATACAGCCATCACTGCAGTGGTGTAATGTACACTCCTCAACCTCCACATCACGGGCTGGGCCAGAATTTTATAGCTCCAGAGCCTGACTGATATCAAGTATGGCTTGGAACCTTAAACTTGACTTTGCAGGGACTCCTAATATTCTCCGTTACCCTTGCATCACTGCACCAATATAGAAACAGCTTTGATTCGGAGAACACAACACATCGCCACTCCGCTCTCCGATGATCTAGCGTGACATTACTGAAGTCACAGATGTATTGATTTAGAGCTAATGGTACGAACGCT